>ML976988.1:0-32851 GCA_010015675.1 Byssothecium circinans
AGCGTAGAGCGATTAACACTATACTTGGCAGCAATTTTTCTGTAGGAGAAGTCCTCTCCATACTCTAGCAATTCTAGCTCTGCAAGCGCGTCGTCAATTGGGGCCATATTGGTGGAGTTATCGCGTGTTGAACTTTAGTCATTTTGATGAGGGTGGCTCGTTACGCGAATCCGGGCGTTACGCGCACGGACACGTTACATATATCCCCTCCATAGCTTATTTCCCTGTTCCCGCGTCAATTCGAACTTCGAAATCGCCTTCCCTCAACTCTGCTCACGGAAAGCCAACCCCTACTATACACTTCAAACGCTCTCCGAACCAAGGTATAATCTTACCGGACACTCCTTTAAAACACTGCTAGCTCTGACGGGATGCTCTAGCATAACCATTCCTAGACCGCAACCATAAGCCCCGGTGTACAGCAACAGCCTTAGATAAGCATCTTCGCCGGTCTCAAAGACAACAATCAGCAGATTAAACTCGTCGCTGATACGGACACATTCAAGAAGGGCGATGCGATTGTGATTGGAGGTTAGTCTAAGTGGGGAAAAGGGGAAGGTCCCTCCCCAGCTGTGAAAGGCTTGTACTATGATACTAGGGCAAACACCGGGTGATCGGACACATGACGTATGATGGTTATGCTGCTTTCTTGGCCTCTCTCAAGGGCGCTTATACTACGGTCACTTTCTTCGTTGGGGTTACATTTAGTATTTGGCCTCTTTATAGTGCCACTTCATTCTTTGTCAATATTTGATACGGAAAATATACAGCTACATATACAAATTAATAAACCCTTGCTCGACCTTAGAGGTTCCTTTTAAATAAGTCTCTTCCCACCTTCCTTTCCTTATGAGGCGTGAACGAATGTCAGTCACGTGCATCCTCCGCATAGAAAACAAGGGCACGAACCTCCACACTCTCACGGCCCTCCATGTCATCAGCTGCCCATGGGTTCGGAAATGCCGTATGCGGAACACCTTTGAACATTAGTGACACCTATGTAGGGGAGACAAAGTGATTCTAATTTACCTGTGTGACCGTTTGAGTCAGACTGCAACATGACCAGCCCCTCATCTGTGTTCTGGTTCGACAAGTAGTAGAACCTAAAACCGGAAGATGGATGCACCCAAAACGATTCGACTGGTCCTTCGGGATACACAATATCGCGGGCTTGCAAATCCCTGGCTGCGTCGACGGAGCTGTTATCGCAGATCGCCAGTGGCCAACTGCTCACCGGTCCCTTCAGCGGCTTCCAAATACTGTGGTGCGTCAGCCCGGCCAGAATACAGGTGCACAATCTTCATTGCACAAAATTGCCTTACTTGACGTATTGGTGTCGCTTGTGTTGAAACTCAGCCACCGTGTCCGGGTTCAATTGCGCTACGAGAGTCTTGGTAAAGGTTGGCGTCGTATCTGCGCGTCTGTTAATTTCTTTGGCAGGTTTTTGGAATGATTTTCGGCGTACCGATGTGTAATATAGTGACGGCTGTTGAAAATCGTATGATTCTCCTGTGGAGATGGGAAACTGCGGGTGGCTCTTCCTAATCTGTAAATGGTGAGCTTGCACCATGCGCGTGAGGTGCGAAGCCGCTGAGGCTGCATATCTGAAAATCAAAGATCTGCACTCTCTCCGCTCCAAGAAATTCTTTCAACGTCTCGGCGAGAGGCTTGAAGTAGGCATCCGTGAGGCATTCGCTTTGAGGGGTCTGGAAATCCTTCATCGACACAGGACTTATGTTGATCACCGCGAAGCCGTTCTTCTCGAGCGAGAATTCTTTTTCCCTGCCCCGGATGTCTTCCACCTCGAGCCCTTCGCACTTCTCTGGTACGGCGTTGGTCTTGGGAATCTCTGCAGTGTCGAATTTGAGCTCATAGGGCTTCACTGAGTTCCATAACGTATCACGCCGTAGTAGATACATGGAAGTGTTTTTCACGTGTTGAATCATTTTTTTCCAGAGAGGGTAGTTCGGTTGATAGTAGCTGAGCGGGAACTTTGGTGGAGATATAGAACATCTTGGGACACTCGGGACGTAAATCAATACGAACCAACCAATAATATTAGCGTTTTTCCCGGGGGTGTTGGTGTCTAAGAGCTATCCCTCAGTATTGCGCGCTGATTTAAAGCGGGGCATGGTTGCATAGGGGCGGGGTGATCAGGGCCATGAACTTTATGCAGCTGAATAGCGATTATACAACCCTCATTCTTTCCAAAGCTGAACAGTATTGCAACATCTTGCTTAAAAATCCTTTCAGGGTAGTTTGGGTATCAAGTTAGGCATCAAGCAATGGCGGCAACTGGAGGGTTGGTATCTCATCTGGAGCTCGTACACCGAAGCAACGCACCTCAAAGCCTGTAACAGCACTACGTCCTCGTCCTAACTCGGAAACTTCCACTGAACTCCTTTACAGAGTCATTGCTATCTCAGGCGTTGGCCTGCCTCGACCACAGCGCTGGTGCAGTCCTTCCGAGACTTGGCTCAAGGCACTCCCGCCTGAATCGTTACCTCGACCAGCGATATACACGTTCAGGCACGGCGTTGAGAACGACGAGCAGAGAACCTGGGAAAACGTTATCAATCAAGGTGGAATACTTCTCGAGGATATACTGCAGCTCAAGGATCAAGATGCTGAGGTAAGT
Organism: Byssothecium circinans; assembly: GCA_010015675.1. NCBI lineage: Eukaryota > Fungi > Ascomycota > Dothideomycetes > Pleosporales > Massarinaceae > Byssothecium > Byssothecium circinans. The sequence continues at coordinate 2,639 of ML976988.1, forward strand.
TCAATATGCGCCCCATGCGTTCGGTGCATATAGCGACTAGAACCTGACATAAAATTGGGAAGTTGCGCTCATGCGCTGTTTTATTCATCGCCCACAGTCTCGGTGGCATAATTGTCAAAGAGGTGGGCTTCCATTTTTCCAAACGCTAAAACCCCACTTCTTACAGATATAGACACTCTGCGCGGCATTTTCAGAGGCTGCTAGACTCCAGCCATTTCGCACTTCCATCGCTGGCGCAATTCTCATGGGGGTACCGCACTCCAGAGCCGAAGATAATTATGTATGGCAGCTCGCACAGTTTCTCCTATCACCGCGTGGGAAATCGAAAAAGGTCAAGGGCGTAGCGACATCAGGTCTCAAACGACTGGCTTCATTATCAACTCAGTTCGAGCAAACTGCGAATAGCGTTCCGATTCTCTCAATTCATGAGACCGAGCCGACTACTATGAAGAAGTTCTTGAGCTCAAAAACGATGGTGTGAAGTACCCTTCTTTTTAGTAGTCCCCTTCACTGATTTGGACGATACAGCTGATCGGGTATGATGCGGTCACACTCGGCGCAATTGAAGAAGAGGTCCTCCCCATCAACACAACCCATCACAACTTATGCAATATTGATGTCCGGGGTACCGCGTTTCCCGTAATCGAAGGATTCGTCAAAAGGAGTATAGCGAAAGTTAGGAGAAACATTGAGAGGCATGCGGATCAGTGTGAGTCAATCTCTTAGCAGACATGCGCTGTTATCTATTCTTTCTGATGTTCAACTTTGACATTGAGAAGACTCTACGCCTCCAGTTCTCAATGAGCCTACCGTGATTGCTAGCCTCGGTACTGCTGTTGCATCAGTAAGCTTATCGGGGAGCGGTACCTCTACTGATAACAAAGGAACTCTTGGTACAAGCCAATCCCCGCCGGAACGTTTATCCTAGATTTCATACACCGTGCAAGACATTACAGCCACAAGAAGGGATCCATTCCTTCCTTGCTTTTCTGTTCCAGTGGCACAAAATACAGAGTTCTTTGGCAGCACCGATCTCGTTGATCTATTAGCAGACGTTCTATGCCAGGAAACACCCGAAGCCTCTTCGCTTATATCGTCGCCTTTTGGATTACCTTCCGAGCCTCGTGGCCTTCGAACCTTCGCTATTTGCGGGGCCGGTGGCGTCGGAAAATCCCAAACAGCCGCGCAATTCGTCCATGAGTACAGAGATCACTTCGATGCTGTATTCTGGCTACATGGAGAAGAGGACGTGATTTTGGAAGGGGAATTTGGTCACATTGCTGTACAATTAAACCTCGTTCCAGAAGCCTCTCAGGAAGCAAACAACCTGGTAATTGCAAGAGGTCGAGTCAAAGGTTGGCTTGCAAAACCGCTGAAGTCATACAATACCCATGGGAGGGCGACGGTGGAGGAAGCAACTTGGCTTCTTGTTTTCGACAATGTCGAGAACGCGGAGTCTTTGGTTGACTATTGGCCAGATGCTGGAAGTTGTGGTTCGATCCTTCTCACAAGCCGCGATCCACTCGCCCAATCTGACTGGTACCACGTGAGCCAGGGAGTCACTTTGAAAGAGTTTGGTGTCACGGAGGCAACCTTATTCTTGCTGAAGAATACATGGAGGGAGAATGACGAAAATTCCAAAGCTCTTGCGCCAAGCGTGGTCAAACTGCTCGGATGTCACCCCCTTGCCCTTGTTCAGATGGCATCAGTCATTGTCAGGGAACAGCTATCTTACGATGACTTCGTCAAGCGCTATCAAGAGGAGGCTGAACATGCTGAACTATTCGAGCAAAGTTTCGTCTCCAAACAGAGACAACAAACCTCAAGCCACACCATCGCGTCTGTGTGGTCCCTCCACACTTTGAAGTTCGGGGCGGGCCTATTACACGCAATGTCCTTGTTCGATCCCGACGGCATTCAAGACGAACTTCTGGAAGCTGCTGTCGGCTTAGACGGCACGCATGATTATCCTTTGACAACAACGAAGTATCAAAAGGCGCGCGGCGAGCTTCTTAACGCATCATTAATATCTAAGGATGCATCAGAACAAAAACTGTTGGTTCATCGTTTGACTCAAGATGCGGTCTGGGCAAGATTGGCTGACCCGAGGAACGATCATACCGAAGCCGTGGCGAGCTTCAACTCCGCTGTCGTCATACTTCTCAAAAGTTGGCCAAGGGCTGGCTATGCAGAGAGGCACAAAAAAGATAGATGGCATAAGTGCGAGGCCTATTCATCCCATACCTTGCGGTTGAGAACTAGGTTCGTGCGCGCATCGTCATCGCTGCAGAGGTCATTGAAGAACAATGTCCAGCTATCCGATTTGTTAAATGAACTTGGATGGTCAGTTGAATCGATCTTTGCTGTCAAACTCTGCTGAATTTACGAACAGGTATTTTCAAGAGCGAGCCAGGAATGAGGAAGCAAGCCAATGCTTCAAGATGTCACAGGAAGGTTTGTTGTCGATTCTTGCTACCGACAGCATATCAAGCACTCGTAGTCTTGATCCTGGACTTAAAGTAAAAGCGCAATTCTTGCTAGCCGAAACGCATCGTAACCTTGGCTGTTCCGCCGCCGAGCATGTCAAGCCTCAAGATGCAAAGTACCACTTCTCGGAATACAACAAACTCATGGTGGAAGAATTTAAGCCAAAGAGTCCCGGTGATGATTCTCGCCTGGCAATATCATACTTCGAACTGGCAACCTCTCACATCATGTTGGAGGAGTGGAATGAAGCCGAGAAGTGCACTGCTGCAGCACTGGAGGAGGCTGGAAAATTGACGGACCCGATCAAAGCCATCTACACCTGCTCTTTGCCGCAAATAAATCTCGCATTTGTCTACCTTCTCACTAATCGCGTCGGCGGAGCTGAGCAGCTCTTACTCAAAACGCTGAAGCAAAGGCAAGAAATATATGGGGCTAACGATCGAGTTTCTATGATGTGAGTTTCATAAATTGAGTAGCGCATATTCACTAACAAATCCAGCACCGGACGAGCATACCATGGCTTAGGCCTAGTAAAGGAAGCTCAAGGACTGTTAGACGAGAGCTATGAGTTCCAGTGTCGAGCTCTCGAGCACATGATCGAGACCGCAGGTCTCTATCATCATAGGACGGCCGACATGTACTTCAAAGTCGCCCAGCATCTCATTCGACTAGGAAAGAATGATGAGGCACTGTAAGTCTATCACACAAGTTTCTAGGCAGCTGCTCACACTCACATTGCCTAGCTCTAACCTCAACTCGGCCACAAAAACGTACAACGATCAAGCATGCTACTGCGCGGAGCGGGGACGAGTGCTCTACTGGAAAGGGAGACTTGAATCCCTTCAACATGGCGCGGATCAGGCAGAATCGTCTTTCAAAGATGCATTGAAGCTATATAGAGAGGCTAGGCCGCAGGACAGAAGAAGTCTGGACGAGCTTCGGGAGGAGGACTTCGATCGCATCGTAACCTTTTGGTCCAGATGAGCCTGTATGTCTCTGGTGGTGAAGACATACATGCTCTGGAGGCTGCTTTTGCGATGATAGTTTTGGTAAAGTGACGGATCAACACTATGGCCACATTTTATTCCTTTCATATGATGTGCTCGTGTTACGCGGTTAATAATATATCCCACTTCCGCATTCATAAGCGCACAATCATCGTTCACGCCTCTCAGATGGCTGCCTTTCGAATCCTCCCCCACCTTTTTTATTCGCCCTCCGTTCCGTGGGGGAATGTGAGGTTCGCCACAACATCATAGCTATGAATATCAGGCGTGATGTAGTTCTCTCGCAAGTCCTTTCATACGAAATCATATCCTTCTCCTGTAAACCAACCAGGGCACTTTTTCTCTAATGTGAACATTCTCTATTCGTACTGAAGAGCACAACCACAACATCTGGCAACAGGAACAATTCCCAGAGATACACCTACAGCCCAATTTCACCATGGGCTTTCCCCATATGCTCATACGTGACCGCACTCGTCTTAAAAGTTTCCATGCAGAACCAGCAAATGTGAATTTTGCACGCCATACACTCCATATGATTGCACCCAAAGCTCTTCTCAATCGGAACCCGACAACTCGGACAATCTCTAACATCATTCTCTTGTCTATACCTGGCAAACTCGCTCGTTCCATCGACGGCTGCTTTGCTAGCCGCACACGAGAGACCGTCGTGAGGAACCTGATTGCAACCAGTACAGATAGAAGTGAGGCAACCGTCACATGTGAAGATATGTGGATCGGAGCCTTTGGCGGACGGACGATAGCAGTGATCGCAGTCGGGTGTTGAGCAGTACTGGAAGTTATTTGGATGGCTTCTGATGTAGTTGGTGAATGAGCGTTGGAGTAGAGCTTCGTAGTCGTTGGACGTTAAAACACGTTCGAGCTCTTTGAGGCTCAGAGGATGGTTACAGTTCGCTGAGGCGCCGAGGCAAATGATTGGGAAGTCGCCGGTAGAGCTACATTGGGATGACAGGCAGTCGCCACAGTAGATATGCCCACATTCGGTGGTGAAGGGATCCTCGGGTGGTGTCCAGCACACCGGGCATAGCTCGTCATCTTTTCTGTTCTCCAATGACAGTGCTGACATGTTCACTCCGGGATCAGTAGGAATGTATGTGAGCAGCTTCTCTTCGACTTCGACAGCGAGGCGCTCCGATCCTGTAACGACTATGCATTTCGGTGTCGAAGTGATGTCCATTTTGACACAGTCTTTGCCGAACAGCTGTACCAAATGGCCAAATCCACCTCTGATAGCGATACTCAAAGCATCTGAATCCAGCACGATTATCTTCGATCGTGCGTTCAGAGCTTCGACTTTCGCAGTCAAGATTTCTTGGGCTTTCTTGATGTTATCGGGATCTCCGTATAATCGCAGCGCCATCTTCCGTCTATCCTGCACAACATAGACATTATGATCTCTCATGAGATTGTCCAGCAACGGCTTCGAATCGTCGTTGAAGAAGAACTGACGGCAAACGCGTGTAGTCGCTATGGTGAAGACTTTGCCTGCTAGGAACTTCTCAATGGACGTCTTTGCTTGCGCAACGGAATCTTTGTTCTAAGTGAGAAGTTAAAAAGTTAGCGAAGGCTTTCATAGCGATTCAGAGATGCGTTTCATGTTCCCAGTATAACGCCCCGGATGCGTCCTTGTAAACAGAGCTCACGTACCTGTCCGGAGACTCGTATCTGTGTATACAGCTTTGTAGGGTTATCGTAAACTTTGATATTGACAAAGCTTGTCTCTCGAACCTCTGCGGTCAACATTTCCAACTGCGGTCTGATAGCTTGTAGCACTCGCAGCGAAACGGAGAGCTTGATCGAAACGAGGTGTTGCAGCCGTAGCTTATCCTTCGATAGAGGGTCGGTTCTGTCATCGTTGAGCTCATTGACAGCTTTCCTTGCCGCCTCTATATCGACGAATTTTGCTGTGGCTTTCATCTTCGATCCATCACCCTGAGGAATGGCAGTGAACTCCAGAACCGTGCCACATCCTTCGAGCTTTTTCTTGACTTGTCTTTCGATTTCTTCTGCGGAGGAGCAATGAGAAGATGGACCCATGGTTATTTTCAGTGGTAGAAGGTTTTTCGGAAGGATTCGGTTCACCTCGTTATGCCGTGTTTCTGCCGTGAGGTTGCTGACAGTGACCGAGCCAGGTGAGTCTTGTCTCGCAAAAGTAAGTTGACGGCCATGAAGTTGAACAACTCTCTTCTTCATTTGTTTTACAAGGCTATTGGCTTCTCCGTTGGTGTCGTATCGCAGGTATGCGATTCGAGAAGGCTGGTACCAAGTACAAGTAACTCCTGTGAGATGCAGTCGATTGGATCCCGCTGCTGATTCACCTCCAAGTTGAATGATGCTGACAAATATCTTTGATTGGTCAATGGCAAAGGTCGGACCTGTCGCTTGCAGAAATTCCTTTGCGAACGTAGGATTGTTGACTTTGACTTGCGCTGACTGAGGGGAAGTAGGTGACTTCGTGTGCAGCGTGACGGAAGCTGGAGATATATCAGGAAAGCCGTATGTTGCCATAACCCCGATTATATCCTCAACAGTCTTATGGCCAGGGATGTTGGTCATTGAGACGATAGAAAAGTCGGATGGTAAGGAAAGCGAGGTGACGGCAGCGCCCGCATCGAATCGGACATCTGCTCCACCAATGCTCCTTGTGGAGTTGCTGCTATGGTTGCTGTGAGCAGATTCCTTGACGGAGTTTCGAACGTTTGGCGTAGGAGTAGACGTGCATTCCGAGGTCGTCATCGTCAGTACGCTCAAAGCTTCATCATTGGTAGGTCCTGATGCATGACTGTACGGACACGATGATCCTTTCGCGCAGGTATTTCGTAGGAAGAATTTACATACGGAAGGTAACCGAGTGTTGCAGGCTGTTGGTGGAGCTAATTGTTCATGGCTGAAACGGCAAAATACTCCACTTCTACAAGTACCTTGGAGGAAGAAAATACAAGGTGATGCCGTGGGTGTTGCAGCTGAACCGTTGTTTTTGGGATTGAATGGCCTCGCGGTGGCGTTCAGTGTTACATCAGACGGCAGCTTCTGAGCACTGGTTGCCGGGTGTTCGAATCTGCAGGTCTGACCCTTGTGGCAGCGTCCTTGCCGGAAAAAGGTGCACACAACCATCGTTCTTCAGATTCTGTCGGCTTTCACTTAGAGGAGATGGCGAGCCTGGGGTTTTTTTTTTAACTTGAGGAAGAATTGTGTGAATCCTGAGTAGAGTGCGGGGAAGTTGGGAAGTATGCCTTCGGATTAGGCTCCAACGCGGCGCTACTGCTGTGCCACAGACAAAACAACTCCGCATGAGAACACTGAGCTCAATTACAACGTACGAGGCCTTTGCAAATATACGATCTTTTCCTGTCATTTTAACAAAGTACTCGGAAATATCCTTTCTCAGATTCCGAAGCCTCAGCATTAACCATTACCATATAGTACAAGTCGCATTCGTCGCATATGCATGCATCCCTTTTTACACAAGCAGCACAGCTTTTACAACTGCAGTAATTAACACAGCCCAAAGCTATGTATAACACTAATATCCAGGTTTTTACCACCGTACTCTTAGTGCTGGTAATTTTAGCCGTAGTTCCGCTAAATCCGAGATACTATAGGCTGCCGTACATTAGTCATCCTGGAAAACTCAGCTGTCACTGTGTTAGCTCTCCATAACGTCTACTCACTCGCATTCGAGGCTTCGCTTCTGCAGCTCAAGGAAAATCGGTAGATTGAGATAGAAAAATTGAAAAAATTGCTGTGCTAACAATCAAGGAAACGAGCTCCAATCCTTGAGGTCTATCCCATCAAACGGCCCGCACAATTCAGCAACAGGCGTACCATCTGGTCCCTTCTCACCGTTTTGCGCCATTGCCTCAACAGTTGCAGGGTCAAAGTAGAGGGGCTCATCATTCTTTCCCACTACTGGAATACTCCGCGCCAGAGCGCCTCTCCAGAATCCATAATGCACTTTGACGGTTACCCGAGCAAGGAAGCGGCCGCCGCTCTGCCTCGTTACGATCAACGGAAGCTTGATATCTCGAGGAATGCCCGACTTTTGGATACTATCTTGCTCTATCACCCAGGTGATGCTGTTACGATTTCTACCGCCTCCCCGTACACCGTGAACGACAACACGGCCTGTTTCCAGCTGAGCGGATCAGTAAGAAGGCCGAGGTGAATGGATGTGGCGAGACTTACAAAAGTCCTGCTCTTCTCCGTTCCTACCTTTGCGCCGGCTCCCATGTAGCCCGCATCCAGCGCAGTGCTCATCGATTCAGTGACCACGGCATGCGAAGCTTCACCGTCAAAGAGCTTGGGATACCAGGCGGCTACCGCAGGATGCTGCTTTGCTGTCTTCGCTGTAGCATCGCTCGCTGGAGCATCCTCCACGACAATGGTAATCTCAGCTGCCTGGATGCGGTAGAGCCAGGTGGAGTTTGCTCGTTGGAAGGAAAAGTGAGTCTGGAGAAGGTATGCCGGGAGCTCGTTGTACGTTCCGATTTTGAGTGGCCGTTCCAGCTCAGCGACGAGACGTGAGCCGCCGATGACTTCTGCTATGACTGGGCGAGGGATCGACAGTTCTTCTGTGTTGTTATTTGTCTGAGAGCGGTCGAGATAAGTCGCTCCATCGCCTGAGATTTCCAATGGTATCGACCAAGAGAAGGGTGTATTGTTGGCCGGTGCATCGCTCGGTGTTGCGCCGCTGGTTGTGTCAGTAGCCATTGTGGGCTCAGGAGCGTTCATTCTGCGAGTCTTTCTGCGATTCCAGACGTTTGCTGCTGCTGCTACTTGGAAAATTCCCTAAGATTAAAAGCGTGCAATAGCTAGGCTGCAGTCGACAAAAAGCGCATGAAATGTGGCGCTTGTTCAACTGCTATATATCGAGCAGCTGAAGATTGAAACACTTGGAACTGCAAGTGCTGCCAGGGTATAGCGACCTGGGACACGACTAGAACCCTATGGACCTGCAGAAACAGACGGCTTTTGATACACGACGGCGACGCCTCTCGTATTCGCACACCCTTGCACTACATAACCTTCGGCCTGTCCACATTCCGAACCAACTCACACTCTCCACCATTTTTCTTATGCAACAAGAGACACATTCACGAGGAAAAAAAGCGCAGCAGCAAAAAAAATCGCGAGCCGCAATCATGACTTCGAACCCGCGCATATACCACGGCATGCTCACCTCTCTGTACCATACAATCGAACCCGTGTTTGTTGACCATTTGGAGCGAGCAATATGGACGAACAAAACCGGCCGCTACCAGGATGCTGTTGCCATTTTCAACGAATTTCTTCACCCGGTGTTGGACAAACCAGTAGTGCTCATCGAGCTTTCATATCTACACTACACCAACTTCCGCTACAGGGACCTCTGCAATGAGCTAGAGCCACGGTTCGATCACCTCAAAAAAAACGATCCAAATAAGCTGGATGAGCCGGAATGGCGACTGCTTGCACTAGTCTACAGTGTCGGCGCAAACCGCTGCAGAGGATGGATGGAGCCCGGCATTCGAGAGCTTCGACGTACCCGGGAATGGCTCTCAGAGGTTCCCATTTCGGAATACACCGAGATCTATGTTCATTGTGCCTGGCGATATTTCACTGCGTATATGACGACAAGACTGCAGACAAGGCTTGAAGGCAATCTCGATGATTATCACAAAATTCCAAGACCCAACGACCCTTCTTCAACCGTGCCATGGCAGGGCCTTGGGGATCTTCGACGCGAACTGGTGAATCAGGGTAGATGGAAGGAGGCCAATGCTCTCTTCAAGCCAGAGCTCAATCGCACCCCTTTGAAAGAACGTCGCGTCGTTGCAGAAGAATTCTTACGGCACTTAGACGGATGTTCCACTATGGAGAAACCCTACATGATCGCATCTGTTCGTTTGCAAATGGCAAAAGCCATGGTTGAGATACACGAACTCAGCTCGGCCAAGGAAGACTTGGAATTGTGCACAGCGTCATTGAACCAGTGGTGTGTCGATGTCGGTCTCAACAGCGAGACCACCCTTCCACTCCACTTCGAGATCGAGCAGGTGCAGCTTGGTTTCATTCCAGACCACGAGGAACGACTGCGAGCAGCCGTAGACTTAGCTCAGCGCATGTCCGACTTTGGCCACTCACAATACTACAATTGCTTGGATGTTGCGGCGGCGACGGCCAACAAGGCTGCACAGCTTACGGGTAATCCAGACTACTACAAGCAGTGTTTAGCCCTGCGAGAACGCGTCGAAAGAAACAACGAGGAAGTAACAGGTGACATTTGCGACCTTGCACTCTATTCGTACGAGGTCCACGTCCTAGCGCAACATACCAATGTCGATGCCCGAAAGGCTATTGAGTGGATCGATGGCTTTCTAACGAAGTATCCGGATTTCAAGGCTCCCCAGGTCATGGAGTCGCTGTACACGAGGAAGGCTATTCTCTTGCGAACGCTACGGGACCTTGAAGGGTCTGAGGCTGCGGCTGCAGAAGCAGCAAAATGGGATGCTTTATCTGGGAGCTTGGTGGGTGTGAACAGCATGAACCGTAGCAATGTTCTTACTCCTGGTGACGGTGCCCTAGGTGATGTACCATACGATTCAGAGGAAGACAATGACAGCGGGGAAGGTTTTATAGACGGGTGGAGGAACGCGCAAGGGCCGGAAAGATCGGGTGTCGCAATCCGTAAGATGATTGAATTCGCTTTGCAGGATGTTACTGCAGGGCGATTGTCTATCGCCGAAGTGCGTTCGGCGTTTGACTTGCCTGCAGTACCAGGCCAAAAGGCGGAAAATACATCACGGTCGGAGTCAGCCGAAGATACACAGCATACAGAGGGGACTACTTCCAGATCTGAAGTAGATATTCTTGCTGAAGAGTTGGCCAGTATCGAAGAGCAGGAGGACAAAGAGCAACAATTTCGGCGCTTGTGGTTGCCTCAATCGGATGGAGACACTGCCTTTGAACCACGTTTCGAGTTCGTCCGCAAGTGGCTGCAAATACCCGTTCGAGGCTCTCGCGATCGACGTTTGATGTGTCTGTTGATGTTCCTCGATGTGCGCAAAGATATGGCATCTGATGCAAAGCTGAGAGAGCTGGTTATACGCGACTGCGAGATCCTGCTGAGCCTTTGGGAGTCGCTTCCACATATGCTCAAGGAATTTACCTCTGCTTGGCAATGGGGATGGCATGCCGCAATTGCCTGGAATTACTGGACCATGTTTCTTAGCGGCAACCAGTGGACTCTCTTCGACAATTTCGGCTATCTTTTCGAGGTCGACAAGCGTTGCGATCTCGTCATAGAAGGCTACAGAAAGACCAACCAAATCACCGGGCTGGCGAATATCCAACGGCTACAGGCCCAGGTCGGCATTCTCACCCTTCGTCGCATCACCATATACAAGGCACTGACTGCTAAGGAAGAGAGATCACCAATAGAGGACCGGGTTATTGAGATGTCGAAGGAGATCTTTGGTGAGCTAGCCGAGACCGAGAAGTTGATCCCAGTGATCAAACAAGAAGGATTGAAGCTACTCACTGAGACGGAGGAGATTTACTCGAGCACCGAGCGTGAAGCATCGTGGTTAGATGGTCTTGAAGGTATCGAGAAACGATCCGAACTTAACCGTATGCAAGCAAGTTACACCACTACTCAATATGCTATCCGTTATTGGGTAGATGGTGTAGACAGTTTTTCCGAAGAAGCCAGGATGGAAATCTGGAAATGGGCGCAAAAGTACAAAGCGCGACTGCTGTCTCTCGCCATTGGGATGTATCGACCCAACCCGCCTAGTCTTGTCCAGCGAATCCAAGCCTCCCACGAAGAAGGTCCAATATATCAACAGATGGTCGATCTGCAACGCCAGGTTGATGAAGCTGATGCAAAAGATCGCTATTTTCTGCATCTCCGCCTCGATGAGCATCGCAAGGAGATGAAAGAGTATCCTTTGCTGCGTCAGCTTATAGAGCTAAGAGAAGGCACGCCTCTCTCGCTCGATGGTCTCGAAAACATCGCAAACCAACTGGAAGATGATATTGTTCTCGTCGACTGGTTTTACGTCGACCCATTCTTCGATCGTGGTAAGCTACTCCTGCTGACAGCTCGCAAAGGAGAAATTCCAACCGTAGACGAGATTCAGGTCGACGTGGAGGCTGTGGAAAAGTGGAAGAAAGACCATCTGAATACCTCAAGCTGGCTTCAAGGAACCCAGGTGCCCAAATTAGCGAGCAAGGTTGCGAGGGCAACATTCAACGAGACTTGCGGGGCTATCATTGAACCCCTCGAAAGACGAACCAAAGAAAAAGATGTACTAGTTCTCTGCCCTACAGGCTTCCTGAATGGCATGCCACTTCATGCGCTCAACATTGATGAAGAAGCTCTTATCCGGCGCAATCCGTGTGTATACATCCACAGTCACTCCCTACTGCGACCGTGCTTCTCCGCTGCACAATACGCGTCTGACACTGGATCTCCAGTCAATGCCAAGTTCCTTTCGGGCATTGCTGGCGTTGGGAAGGACAAAGTCAAGTTCGCTTCTGGTCGAGATAGCATTGCGAAGCTTGCCGATCAGTTACAAGGCACGTCGATGATTGATAAGTCCGCGACCAAGTCCAATTTTCTCGAGCACGCAGAAGAGTCGCGCCTCCTACACATTCAAACGCACTGCTCATGGGACAGTAGCAACCCTCTCGACCATCACATCGAGTTTGCCGCTCAAGGAGAGGATAATGCAAGCCATGAGACGCTCACCGCCCGCGACGTCTTTGCTCTGCGCTTTCAACAAGGGTCGCACTTCAATGTCATCGCCTGTGCAAGTGCACTGACAGATGTCAAAGCTGGGGACGAGGTGATGGGCCTCGTCCCCGCATTGCTTTACTCCGGCGCCAGCTCGGTGGTATCTACATTGTGGCCGATATATGATGATGTTGGAGCGCGTTTTTCCGAAGTCTTCTTCGACAATGTCGTTGAGCAAAGGCAGAAGGAGGGGACGCACTGGGTGAATGTGGCTAGAGCGGTCCAGGAGGGTACAAAGGCGCTGGATCCGGATCAGAATGATGGCCTGTTGACATGGGCGCCGTTTGTTTTGAATGGGTATTGGATGTTTGCTGTGTGATATCGAGCAATACGACGTGCAAATGGCCCTATACATGGGCTCTACGTGCCTCTTGGAGGCGACACCTAATTCGTCTTCAAACGTTCATTTTCCTTCGCTTAAAATAGCTCCAATCTAATCAGTGTGTCTGCGGTGAGCGCGTCCCCGGGTTTTACGCCGCCAGGAGTGCTTGACGAAAAAGGTACCACCACCCAAAGTAGAGAGACTTTTGTGCCGCCTACCGCTGGTGGGGATCTCGTCGCGACAAAGCTATTGGAAATTAATTCACGGGCAACAACCTTCAGTTCGACACTGCTATGTTCACGATATTATTAATGCAAGAGATCACTATTTTTTTCCCATCATTGCTTGCCGCAGACCTTCTTACATAACTCTTCCCCTCTTTCTCTGGATCCCCGTAGCCAGAAAACGCCACGGTTACATCGTTGGCTCTATATGCACTGTTCGAACTCTGAAACTATGGGTTTGGTCCGCAAGGGATGGTCTAGGAGTTGGTGTGAGAAATGACAGAGAGAGCCGGGGCAATGACAACATCATTCAGTCCTATTGCCAACCTACAAGCTTCTACCGTGCATGTACGATATGATCTAAACATGCTGTAAACCAAAAGGAGACATAGAAACGTAGAGCAACGCTAAGCTAGGAGACGATATGCTTGCTGCATCCTATCTATCCCAGACGTTACGAGCAAGTGAGAGTGAGCAACAAAAGCCATAATCCCCATGACCTACCCTGTCCTCAACCGACTAATAGCCCCACTGACCACGCCCTCACTCCCCAGTCCCTCCCCACCATCACTCTCACTGCTCTCCTCCCCACTCTTCGCATCCCCATCCACATTCGCCGGCCTCTGCGGCAAGACCCTCTTATCAGGCCCCGTGATCGTCTGCCCTTTCGCCTGCGCGAAGCCCGCCGAGCGCGTGTGCGCCGGGTTCGCCGAGTAGAATTCATCGACGATGGGATGGATCATGACGGTTTGTTTATGGATAGTCAGGGTAGAGTTTGTAGGCACAGTTACCCAGTTATCTAAGGCATATTGTTAGCCGCAAAGGAGGCGCGAGAGGGGAAAGGGAGGTAAGAGGAGCCAACATACCCCGTTCAAAAGTCAACGGCTCACTAGCAACCAGAACAATATCACTCCCCTTATCCCTCCTCTCCATGACATAATCCTTCTTACTCGGATCCTTCCCACCCGCGCTCTTCTTGCCCCCTCCCCCCCTCCCCGAACTCTCCTTCCAGCTCGTCCCACTACTCCAGAACAAACTAGCCGCCTCATCAGTCCTACTACTCACATAGCGCGAGCAGACCACACTCTCTCCATCCGTGACTGCGAAATTAAGCAAACTCCTACTGTCCTCCTCGCCCACGCCTTCCAGCCCCACAACCTCCTTAATCAGCGCATTGATCCTCTCAATCGTCTTCAGCAGCGCTTTGCGCAACACCGTATGCCCAAACCCGCCCTTCTCAACAACATCATCGGGATGCCATCCGCTCTTATCCAAGCAATCCAAAAACGTCGCGAACGCCCACTCCGAGTCCGTCGAGCCCTGCACGAGCGTGAACCACTGCTCGTTCAGCCCGAGCGCGAGCCGGCGCTTGATCTTCTTGAAGGAGCCGATGCCGCCGTTGTGCATGAACATGAGCGATTTATAGGTGAAGGGGTGGCAGTTCGAGTCGGAGAGATTGCCCTCGGTGGTCGCGCGCACGTGGGCGAAGATTAGGGAGGAGGTTGTCTTGGACGCTATCCGGGAGAGGTTTATGCAGTTCCAGGCGGGGATCGTGGAGGTGAAGACGCAGGGCTCGGGGCCGAGCGTGGGGGATGTGTAGTAGCCGATTCCGAAGCCATCGCCGTTGTGGGGTCGGCGGGTGTCCTGTTGGTGTGTGTGAGTGTTTGTTTGTGTTGTGGAGGGATGGGAAGAGCGAGGAAAAGCGGGATGGAGCGACGTACTAGGCGGAGGCGCGAGTCGAAGGATTGTGTGAGGATGGAGTGTGTGGGGTTGAGAATGAGTTCTGAGAGGAGAATCTCATCGGTGCCTTTGTAGACCTGTGTTTGTTAGTCATGAACGATATGCCCGTACGAGCGACCGCGGGGGGGACACCCACCATGAATCTACACATAATGTCAAGCTTAATGGTCGTGCGACGCGAAGCTGTGCAAAACGGCGAACAGAAGAGAGTGTCGGTTCGTTTGTGAATATCGAAGATTGTGGCTATAAAGATACGTGAATGTGAACGGATGGCGCGAAGACGGGCGGAAAGATTGCGCCATTTGCGTCTGAGATGGTGAGTCGTTCCATTGAAATGGGCGCCTGCTCACCGCATTTCCCGTAACAAGGTGTCGCACACGACGTGTTCACGAACATGAGGCTCCATTAAAAAGTTTCAAGACAAAGAAAGCTAAAGCCCCCACGCGGACGGCAGCGTGGTCCAGCATCGTGCGGCAATGCCAAGCCGCCGCCAAAGATGACGTGCGGGGCCAAATAGCCCTGGAAGCCCTCAAGCTGGAGACCCGGGGTAACTTCACGCGCGTGGTCATTATAAAGTTTATCGAAAATGTGCATTCAGCTATCTGGCCATGTATCAAGGAGATGAGACAGGCAAGAATGACACCCAACCGCATCGCCCATTTGACCATCCAATTTCATAAGCCTGCCGTCCGTACCCCGTATGTCACACCGCCAACCGTCTTTATCAGCACAATCGGCCGTCCAAAACAAAGGAAGGGGAAAAGTTAGCAACTCACAACGCCGGGGATATGATGCGGATAGATTCATGGGGCTACAAGACGGTGTATCGTACGATGCTTTCATCAATAAACATAATAGGGAATCGTTCTGCTCGGGAAGGGACGTGTTTGCATAGGCTTGGGCAGGATCGCAGGGAAGGGGTGCACCTCCGTGTTAACGGGACACTGATATCGGGAAAGGGCCATGTATTAAATTGTGTAGACCAAGCTTCCGGACCATCGCTGTCTAGGGAGGAGGCAGGCAGGCTTTTGGGGTAGGGCTTTCGGGCCGGTGTTGGGGAATGGGTAGCCAATTGTGATGGATGACGATAGCCGAGTCGCTCACATGTCCATGGAATCACCGCCGTTGGCGAAGTTGAAGTTTTGTTGTTGCTGCTGCTGAGGAGCACCAAAGCCGAAGTGACCGTCTTGAGTGACCTGGGGTCCGGTTTCGGCCATGTTCTCAGCATCGCCCTCTTCATCCGAAAAGTACTTCTCGATGATGTTGTAGGCCTTCATGTAGATCTCCTCGTTGGCGTTGTTCTGACAGTCGTGAATCTTCTCCATGCCACCGACTTCCTCGATGAAAAGCGCGTAACGGTTGATGGGATCGCCACCGTCAGCGCTCGACTCCTTATCCATCTCGCCGACCTTCAAAATGTTCTCCAGACCATCGAGAGCAACCTGAATGATCTTGTTGTCAGGGCAGGCGAGAAGATCGCACAGCGGCTTGATGCAGCCACTCTGGACGAGGTATCGAATTTGAGCTGGCTTCTGCAGACCACCGCTAGTAGCATTGGAAATGGCCCAGCAAGCCTCTTTCCTCGTCTTGAAATCACCGTTCTGGAGCAGGTGAATGAGCGGCGGGATGATGTTCGCGTCAATGACGGATTGGATCTGGGTAGAGTTGCCAGCCGTGATGTTGGAGATAGTCCAGCATGCCTCCTTGCGGATGCCATCCTTGGTGGAGCTAAGCAGGGATAAAAGGGCCGGCAGAGCACCGCAGTTGATGATAACCTGGGTCTGTACGTCATCTCCCGTGACAATATTGCCGACAGAGCGCAGCGCCGGGGTCTGAACGGAGGTGGAAGCGTGCATGAGGAGTTCCACGAGGCGGCGGGGGATACCAGCCTCGATGACAGCCTGGATCTTGTCGTTGGAACCATCTGAGAGGTACGAGATGGCCCAGCAGGCGTCAATGAGGACCTCGTCGTCGAGGGAGTAGACAAGCTTGGCGAGGACGGGGAGCGCGGGTTGAATCTGCGGTGAATCAGCATCGATGCACGAGACAGAAGACGGGTTCACTTACAGTCTGCCAATCGGGCTGCGGGGTCTTACCACGGCAGAAGTTGCTGAGCGTCCATGTGGCGTTGCGCAGCATGCTCAGCTTGCGGCTGTCGCCCAGGAGAGCCAACAGCGGGCGAAGGGCACCAGCTTGGAGGACAAAGTCGCGGCAGGCGGGGCTATCACCGGCGATGTTTCCAAGGGCCCAGACGGCCTGCTCCCGCACATCGGGCTCGTGGCTGCTGAGAAGCTCGACGAAGATGGGGACGGCGCCAGCCTCGATGACGACCTGGGTCTGCTGTGCGGAACCGGAGGCGATGTTGGTGAGGGCCCATGCGGCCTCGAACTGCACCAGTGTGTGCGGCGACCGCAGGAACTCGACAAACCTGCTCACGACGCCCGTCTCAATGACTCGCTCGATGGGGGGGTTGCGCTCCTTGGAGAGCAGTTTCCGGAACTTGGTCGTGGCCTGGATCTGCTCGTCGATCTGCTCCGAGAACACGCCCTTGACCATCTGCGGGAGCTCTTCATTCAGCTGTGGTGTTGTCAGTGGACTGGGACAGACACTCTGTGGACAAGAAGAGGGGCAGACGTACCTGGCTCTCGATGTTGCCGCCCTCATCGTCGCTGTCGGGCGCGGCACCGAGCGAGGCGCCCCGCTGGTCGGGCCCGGCGATGCCTCGTCGCTTTGCGAGGTTCTCTTCACGCTTCGCCCGGCGGATCTCGACCTGCTGCTCTTCGCGGCGACGGCGGAGCTCGTCGGGCTTGAAGGCGCTCTTGGCTTTGAACGTCGTGCGACGATGCTCGGGGATGTACTTGTCGGCCATGGTTGTTTGCTTTCTCTGCGCTGGCTGACGGACGGGTGTGTATGTGGGTGACGGTGGGATTGTTTGGAGGGGAGATTGTAAACTTCGGTCGCTCGTGGGGCAGGGAGCAGAAAAGGCGGAAGCGGCAAGAGCGTGCACAGAGCTAGCCCCGATGCGACTGGCGGCTTGGCGCTTGACCACCTCCAAACGCGAGCAATAGCCATTCAACTCGATCCATTCAGACGGGATTGCCAGCCCTTTGAGGATTGCCAAGTTCTGTGGTTGCAGACTCGGTGAGACCCGTGCGGGCTTCGATAAGAAGTATTTTAGTACGTTCCAAGGGCTTTTGAACATTACCCAGGCCATCGATCCTCATTATTCTACGCGTTCACGCTAACCCGTTACAGATCACCGCAATGGCAGCCTTCGGGAGGAGAGGTTGCTTGATCAAAGACTTGCAGGTCGACAAGTTCTGTGATCTTGTGGCCGAGGTAGTCAAGACATTCTACAGCCACGACACCATGGATATCTATGTGACAGACTACACCGAGAACAAGGATCTCTTCCTGTACACAGACCCAGACGATCCCGACGTCACGGAGAATTTTGGGTACCCTACAGCCAAAAATTGGCGAGGTCCGTACGGCCAGATCACCATCATGGTACACCTGTGGGAACCTCATGCCTCCTTCACTCGTCTGAACATCAACGAAGGCGACATTGTCTTTCTGCAGAATGTGCGCCCGAAGATGTCACAAGACGGAAAACTTGAAGCCGCTATCCACCAAGATAGGCAGTACCCAGAAAAGATCTGTGTCATGAAATGCCGAGATCCGCGTCAGCTTGCAGGCCTCCAACAGCGCAAGCTTGCTTGGGAGGAAGCCCAAAAGCATAAAAAGACCGGCGACGACCAAAACCTGCCGAAGAAGGCTTCTGCCAAAGCGTCTGCTAAGAGAAAGGAGAAGCGGGAGCAACAGCGGTTACAAAAAGAGCTGGACCAGAGAGAGCTCGAGGAGAAGGTGCAAGCGTCAATGCAGAAGCAGAAGCAGAAGGAAGATACGCGTGCTGGGCTTAACCTCCACGGTAAGCAAAACGCATGTCAGAGATATTTCTTGACACTTACATTCCCAGTCCGCGCCGGCTTCCCCGACATGAACCGGATATCCACAATACAAGAGATCGTTCGCAATCCCTACCGCCACACGACATCCGAAGAAGGCCTCCCTGTCAAACTCCCCTTCATCAACTGCAAGTACAAATCACACATGCGTGTTGTCGACATGTGGCCTGCCACCCTGTCCGATTTCGCACAGAGCAAGGGGGATCCCAAATTCAACCCGAACGTCAGCGACAAGGATAGAAGAGACGGCAGTCACAGATACGAATGGAATTTCGCCCTCCTGGTCGAAGACGCGAAGTCTCCCGCAAAGTCTGCTGATGAAAGGATAACGCTCACATTCGGCAACCTTCAAGCGCAGAATCTGCTGAAGATGGATGCTTGCAAGTGCGTACAACCCTAGTCCTTCACCCACAATGGGGTTTATAAGCACAATATGCTAACAAGCGCAGCCTCAAGCGGGACCGTACGAAGCTCAAGGAGCTCGAGGAAAAGCTCTTCATCCTCTGGGGCAACCTCTGGGAACGCAAAGTCGCACTTTGGGAAGAAGACCGCACCAAGTTACCACTACCATCGGACGACCCGCGGCTTCAACTACGGAACAAGCCCTTTGAATGCGTCATCGAGGAATATGGCGAGCCCGTGGGTCGAGGCGGTGAACCAGAGTACTGGATTAGGCGATTCAGCACTTTCAATACCACGATCATGGGATGATGGAGCCTTCACGCACTCGGTATTGCTATTGGATTTTCTAGGCGTCTATTGGATGAAAAAAGTGATACCCCAGTAATCTGAAAACCATCGTTTCGGGTTTTACGGCCGTCGAAGTCGACGGTTTACACGTTTTCGCCGCGTCCCCGGTCCCGTACGCCGTTCTATCTACGCCATTTCGCTATGTTATGCATGCCTTGAGATGCCAGAATACAATTCAATCCCGTAAACCCTGTCCTCGATTCTCATATCCCACTGCATTACGAGCTGGCGATCCCCACGCCCTCTTCCGAACCCTGCTCACTGCTTCCACTCCTCAAACCTCACCTCCTGCGCGCCGTCCGTGATCGTGAACCGATGCGTCGAAAACCGAATATGCTCATACAGCGTCCTCCCCGCTGCCCTCGCCTTCGCATGCCACGGTCCCAGCCCGCCTTTATGCGCGTCTTCTCGAGAGCGCCAGAAGCCTGTTCCCAGTCAGTCTAATCCGCTCCTATGCTTTCTTGCACTTGTACAAAGATTGCATACAATTACGAGGGGCTTTGAGGGTTGATGGGTTAAAAAAGGATCTTGTGGAGACTTACATGTAGCCAGATTCTGACGGTCAGCATCGCACTTCCCAAACCAATACTTCAACAACCCGCCACTCTCGCAAGCCTCTCTATGACTCTCAAAGTCGAGCTTGTAGAGGAGATCGTTGTCGATGTCTGCTTTGAGTTTGGAGCGGAAGATGACAACGTAGAAGGCATGCCCTATCCACTCATACCCCTCGGCCGCCGCCAGCTCTCGCACCAGCGGTAGAACCCCGGACGCGAAGTTCAGGGACTGGATGTACGGAGCCGTTGCGTAGTCTTCCCGCGTAGGTTGTAGGATCGTGAGCGCCTTAGCGAGGATGAGGTTCGGTGTATCTAAATCGGAGAGGTCGAGGTAATGGCCAAGATTGTTGTAGGGGGAGGAGATGAGGAGGGTGGATAATTGGGATGGCTTTCCGAGCTTAGATTCATCCTTTTGACCTGCAAAAGAGGAGGCCCTAGAGACGTCGAGTTGGCCGGATGCTGCTGCATCGAAGCGTAAGGCGTCGAATTCTTGGGTGACAAGTGCCGGGTCTAGCACCGTTCCGCCTTTTGTTGAGAGATGTGAGAGGACCGGCCTGGTGAGTTTGTGCGGAAGTGGTGTGTGGTGAGCAGCATCGTCTACCTCGTGGGCAAGGATGGAGAGATCGGTTCCTGGGGCCATGGTGTAGGGTACTTTGTAAGTACGTATCTTGCGGTCTCTAGAAGGTTCCCACAGACTTTTGAACCAGAACCACAATCCCGCCTTGCAAAATCTATTGTCGAAATTTCAGAGCCGTCAAAGTACCACAAAACCTCTCGGCTAAATAGATAGTTCCTTCAAGGTGTAACTCAACGGAGTTGTGAATGCAATTGTGACTCTTGCCTTTATCCGAAGCCGTCGACGAGTTGTGAAGAGGACAAAGGAGCCAAAGACGTTCCAATGTGATGGCTTCTTTGAAGTGTTGAGGTATCACGTCCATGGTACATAAGAGTGACATTTTCGCGACAAGCACGCCTGATCACGCAATCTCCCAGCGCCCCAAGCACCTCATATTGCGTACTCTACACCGCTCACTGGTGTAAATGCAAGCTTGCACATGTGTGCCAACTGGTAACTACATTCCTCGCTAGTATTGCCCTACAGTAGCACTCACGGGGGATGCGCCGTGAGATCCAGCTTTTTGAGGATGGTGAATGGACTTCCTGTTTGGGACACGGGTCGGCTGTGATTGGTCAGGGGGAGAAGCGTGGTGAACGTATTGTGAGGGAAAGTGAATTTTTGTATTCTAGGGTTTGTGTGCGGCTTTTTTACTTTCTCGTCAATTCTAGGGATTGCATCCAACGAAGCTGACCTTGGGGCAAGGGACATGTATGGGCACTAGGGTACTTTATGGTACCTTGGTATGATGTGAGGCTAGAGCACAACTTCTTTCGGCTTCGAT
The DNA here is from genome assembly GCA_010015675.1 of Byssothecium circinans. Taxonomy (NCBI): domain Eukaryota; kingdom Fungi; phylum Ascomycota; class Dothideomycetes; order Pleosporales; family Massarinaceae; genus Byssothecium; species Byssothecium circinans. Next base: position 23,888 of record ML976988.1, read on the forward strand.
TGGTCGATTATTGGGGTGAGCTGGCTGCTTGTCGTAACTTCTAGGCTGTATGGCAATCAGGCTCTTTTTTTGATATCCAAAAGTCACCCCTTAAACAGAGTGACAATGATGGTGTTGTCGACGGGTATAGTACTGGACGGCGGTTTGACACAGTCAGCAGAGAGTGGGGTCTTGGCGAACCAACGCACAGGCCGACATTCAACGCGTCGCACCTGCCCGCGCATCGCAAAACACGACCACTATTGTCATCGCCCACCCACCGCGCATCGAGCGTGTCCGCGCCTGTTTGTCCAGCTGTACCTTTCCGCACAAACATAATGAGCGCAGCTGTGCTATCTCCAGACGCCACCGACCTCACGTCCTCGGCGCCGCGGCGCAGGTCAGGACGCGTTGTCAAACGACCCGCAAAGTTCGCGCCAGAGTCAAGCCCAGCCGGCAGCACGAAACGAAAACGGGGCGCCGATAATGAGAGCGGGAGCGATGTCGACGAGGACGCGCCGTCGTCCGAAGACGAGCAGTCCCAGAGCAGCGAGGGCGAGCCCGACGAGGAAGAGTTGAAGGCCCGACGACAGGCAAAGAAGAGCCGCCCCGCCCAAAAGAAGCCCCAGCAGAAGAAGCCAAAGACAAATGGCGAAATAGTGAGCCTCGCGATGCGACCGGCGACGAGCAAAACGAAGAAGGCCTCAAAACCGCGGAAAGCGCCCGTTCGGAAGAGCGCAGTTGTTGATGAGGACGATGATGGATTATATGGTAAGTTTTCGCGTGCCAATCAAGTTTGTGCCAACTGCTAACTCTGCTACAGCCGAAATCTTCGCGCGCGGAAACCGGGTAGAGGACGTCGCAGCGCAATGGATAAGCAGATTCAACGAGCACGAGGCCAGGGCTGTGGCCGAGCTCGTCAATTTCGTCATTCGCGCGGCGGGTTGCCACATGAAGATCGATGAAGACGACATTGCCGACCCCGACAACTGCCCGAATCGGCTGGGTGAGATACAGGACGAATACCAGCAGGAGGACGTGTCTGAATACCCTCTGATCGCAAAGCGCGGCCACCTTGCCTTCCGAAACGCTATTCATGGCTTCGCTGTTGCTTTAGTCCAGACCATTGCCCGGTCCGACTTAATGTACCAAGAGAACCAGCTGATGGAGAACATCCAGGTGTGGATCTGCACCATGTCCTCTGCCACCAACCGTCCGTTCCGTCACACAGCTACCGTGGTCGCGTTGGGCGTTACAACAGGTCTCGCGAGGGTGGCAAGTGATATCGCAGAGAATGCGGCGAAGAAGATCCGCCAGAAGGAGACCGAGGCGAAGAAGTCTCGCGCCAACAAATCGCGTCTTGCGACCATTGACCAAGAAGTCAACGAACTCAACGACAGGCTGGAACATGTCAGGGCGCTGATCACGGACTGGTTCAATACCGTCTATGTCCACAGATACCGCGACGTGGACCCGAAGGTCAGGGTCGAATGCTGTGAAGCGTTGGCTGAGTGGATCATGATACATCCAGACAAGTTCTTCGACGGCCATCACCTGCGTTATCTCGGCTGGGTGCTGTCAGACACCAACGAAGCAACTCGTGCTGAGGTGCTCAAGCAGCTCACAAAGCTGTATCACGATAAGGATATGCTTGCGGGCCTCAAGACTTTCACAGAGCGATTCCGTCCTCGAATAATCGAAATCGCTACACGCGATGCGAACGTCAACAACCGTGCTAGCGCAGTCGAGCTTTTGGACGTTCTGCGGGAAGCCGGTTTCCTAGAACCAGATGATATTGATACCGTTGGAAAACTAATCTTCGACTCAGAAGCTAGGGTACGCAAAGCTGTCGTAGGCTTCTTCGCCGAGAACGTCAACGCTGCCTATGATCTTCTCATCGATGACATGGGTGGCCAGGAAGCTTTAGACGAGGCGCTAGCTCTGCCGGACGATGATGAAGAGTATCAGAATCCCCGATTGGAGTGGCTCAAGATGAAGTGTCTCGTTCAGCAACTACTCTCATACGACGAAGACACTGGCCTGCCTTCACAGTTAGAGCGCATTATTCCGTATGGTGGAGAGCTCGGTCTAGTCGCTGTTGGCATCGAGTCGCGTTTCTCCCTGGCTGCACAGGCGCTGTACGATGCGATACCGGAGGTCAGATCGTGGGAAGTCCTTGCAGGCTACCTGTTGTATGACCACTCTCAAACCAAGGAGAACGCAACTGGCGACGATGCCGAATCGCTACTTCGGCAAAACTGTAAGCTTGAGGAGAACGAAGAAACAGCGCTGCTCGACATCATCAACTCAGCTGTCAGGCTTCGGCTACAGCGTCTCGCCGAGAGCCACAAGGACAAGAAGAAGACCAAAGCGCAGCGGGATATGGTCAAGGCAGAGCAAGAAGATACAGCGAAGAAGTTGACGGTTTTGATTCCGCAACTTCTGAAAAAGTTCGGCGCACTACCTGAAGCCGCGGCACTATGTCTTCGTCTCGAGCGAGAGCTCAATCTCGAAGTCTTCCAGGAATTGCGGCAGAACACTGCGCTGACTGCGTTAATCGACGACATTAACAAGCAGTTCCTCACTCATCACAACGAACGCGTCTTGACAGAAGCGATCGGTTCTATACTCCATGCTCAAGGCAATGAAGAGCTTAAGGAGCTCGTTGGGCACAAAACTCAGGCGCTATGGGATGACTTGTCCGGCACTTTGGACGCCCTCCGCCGCGGGAGAGACCTCCTAGTTCGCGGAAACATGGAACAAAACATACTCGCAGGTCTGTCCAACATTGTCTTGAAGATGGCAGAACTGGCAAAAGCTTCAGCTCCTACCATACTAGATCTTGTGCCAGCTCCAACCAAAGCACGAAGCAAGGCGCAGAGAAACTCCGTCCTGACGACGCCGCCCATCACCTCACTACTCGAGATTCTTGATCGCGGAGTTCCAGGCGAGGACCTCGGCATGGAGGTAGATGAAGCAGAGGACGCCCTCGTGCGTCATGACATGTCGTTGATGCTCTTCTACTTCATGTGGAAGTGCAAGGATCTCCTAACTCATATCGAGGCTGGCACACGGATACCTGACGACGACCTCACAGCTATTGCTGAACGAAGAGATGCATGCATCACAGCCTTGATGAGGGTGATGGAAAGCAGAAAAGGCGCGGATGAGCTGAGAGTCGATGCTGCAAATTTGCTGCTCGATCTATACAACATGTTCCGCACGCTCAAGGCAACGAAGGCTCGGAGCTCCAACAAAGGTGCAAGGAAATTCAACGGACGTACCGCGGATGATTCCAACGATGACTGGGAAGCCCTCTGCCAAGACATCGACTCCGCAACCATCAAACTCCTTCTCCAAACCCTGACAGCGCTTGAAACGAACCTCGGCAAGCGTCTACGAAAACGTCTTGAAGAGCCCGACGTCGACGAAGATCCCATTGATCCCGACGACGAACCCGAGAGCAGCGATGACGAAGCCGAAGACGAGCAGGCACAGACGCAGAAACAGATCCGCACTCTACTCGCTGAAGAACGTCTTTGCACTTACGGCAGTCGCCTCGTGCTAGGAGTCCAATCCGGCATATTGGCCGATGGCAATGCCATTCGTAAACGGCTGGAACGGAATAAAGGTAAGTTGACAGCAACGTGGAAGGAGGTTGTCAGCCATCTTGATGCGCAGAAACATGTAAAGGGGAAGGGTGGGAAGAAGGCTGCTCCTGTTGCAAAAGAAGCTGCGAAGCCAGCAAAGAGTAAGGAGATTGTAATTGAGGATGATAGCGAAGACGAGCTGGAGGAAGAGCAGGAGCAGGAAGAGCAGCACGATGAGATCGAGGATGAGGAGATGGCGGATGCCGATGCCGAGGAACGGGTTAATGGCGATGCGGTCGAGGCCGAGGAGAACGGGGCGGAAGAGGAGCCGGAGCGTGAGAGCGTGCTGGGTGATTGAGCACTTCACGTGTGGTCGAGCTTTCATGTGCATTTTAGCCTCGGTCTTCTCTATTTTGTTGCGACTTTTAGTCTGCCCTCACTTCGTGCTTCGTGCGCATATTTCGCTGCGGGTGACCATGATGGCGAGTGGGCGCGATGGATGGGGCATATGTCTCTATTGGCGAGATGTGTTTACGGTTATTGTATGCATGGCGGTTCGTGGTATAGGGATCTGAGATGCGCGTGGAGAGGGCGCATTGGTTGGATCGACGCGACTCCGTGCATGGATGGAGGGAGGGAGGGAGGCTTCTTTCACATTGTAGGTCTTTCGAGATGGTGCGGTGGTAGGTGGAGGTGTGTGTGTAATGAATGATCCTTTCAACGTAGTGCTGGTGCTTTCTGTCTGGCTGCTCCTTTATTGTGCTGTACGTGTGTTGTTGGACAGGTAAGGGGATGTGGGGATGCGAGTTGTGAAGGCATGATAGTTGGGGCAAAAGTAGAAGTGGGTTGGTTATAGTGTCGCTGTGAAAGTCACATATGGCGTGGTTTGGAGGGGATCAAAAGTCTGTGTCGAGGTCGAATGTGTCTTAGCATTCAGAAGGTCCAGATTGTTGGAGAAATATAAATGCGGCCCAGCGATATTGAGTAACGAAGCCGTGCACAGCTCGAGGATCAATTCTATTCATACATTCGAGTATCAGGATATTAGCAACGCCTATCCATGAATCAGGACCTCGTAAAAGCGCTGCAATGTTCTAATTCTGCACAAATTTCGTAGATATGGAGGAGATTGGGATTGGGGTTGGGTAGAAGGGTATCTGTATCTGTATGTCAACCCAATCACAATAGTCCGGACGGACCACAACCCCAAGAAAACGCAAAATAACGCCACCTCGCTGAGATGCACCACAACAAAGACTTAAAAACAGAAATGGCACACAGTATACAAAAATCCTCCTCACCCAAAACTCAACCCAGCCCTTTTCATCACGCTCTCGAACTCCTCAATCCCCACCCCACCAACATCCCTCCCCTTCCCCTTCCCCTTCACACCCATATTAGCCTCCAATATCATATCCTTAAGCACAGAGTCTGGAACATCTTCCCTCAGCTCCTTCGCCACTCTCCGCAGATGTGCCAGTGTTATAGGTCCTGCGCCGCCGTGGGTGAAGAGATGGTATGCCGCTTGCACTTCCTGTGCATTACTTTCCCTATACTCGTCGTCGTCCTCATCTTCGTCGTCTTCTTCATCCGACTCGTCGTCTTTAGAGTGTATGGCTATCGCCGCATATGAGAGGAAGGGAATGAATTCCACGACGCCGGTGCGGAGGGGATCGATTGTGGAGAGGATTTCTGGGAGCTCGGATTTGTTGGGGGTGAGGTTTAGTGATCTTTTATCCGCAGCGTCAGCTTTCGTCCATACACGTATACCCCAAAGAGGTGAGGGAAAGTCTCAAAACCATACATTAAACATCGCCGTACATCGTCCCGTCGCAGCACTCCTTCTCTCGAGTCTGCATGGTCCGGATGCTGGATCGCAAAGAGCCCGAATGCTTCGCGGATTTCGGCTTCTTGGTCGGCGGTTATGCCGTTTTCTTTTGCGAGTTTTGAGGGGCGTTTTTGGGGGAGGGTGGTTCGTGCGCGGCCTCGTTTTGGTGGCTATTGAAATTGTCAATGTTCTGATATTGGAAGTTGAAAGGTGACTGCGAGACTCACCATCCTGTTCACCGTTGCAGGGAGAGCAACGGCTCTTCGCGGGATCTTTTCCTTTGAGCGCGCTGTTCTTCGCGGTCGAGGCGTGAATGGTTCTCAATGACGCGCTTGGTCTGTGCCTGCCAAGTTGCGAGCTAGTGGTACTAGCGCGACGCGCTGCAAATAAAATCTGCGAGCTTCCTGACTTCTCGCTCCCTCACTCACTCACATCCAACCAACAACGACGACCCTCTCTCGAGTACCCATTTCCTTTCCTTTCCTTCCTTCCCCTCTCTCTTCTTCGTCTCTTTCCTTACTTTCTCTTCTTCATCCTTTTCCTTCTCTATCCTCCGCCCCACCAACGCCATCGGACACACGTGTCCTGCGCTCTTGAACCCCGCGTTCGAAGCGCTTGAGGAAGTACCATCTTATACCATTGGTCTGGCCCCGGTGCGTAGGGATGTGAAACCATTTGATTAGGGCCATTGAGTCTGAATCTTCAAAGTCGTCCCCACGGGTGCGATCACTCGGTCGCGCCGGCAGGTAGACGCAGCCTTTGGCGGGTTTTTTATACACCATATTTTCGATATGGATGCAGAGTCTCGAGAAGCCCGGCGTCGCCATTGGTTCCGCTAACGCATTCATTCCCATCACAACCCCTGTCGATTTTGAATTTCAACAATTCCTTCTTTCAACAAAATGGCTCCCTCCGACTAGACCTTTGCAGCAGGGGCAACCCCACGCCTGGGATGTTTGGGACTCAAACTCTCATTTTTTTCATGGTGAAAAGAAGCCAACAGATATTGGGCTGCGTGGCGCCGCGCAGTCCTGATAGGCCAGAAGGTCCATGGCATTCTTGCTCAAAGGCACCCACCGGGGGGGAGTCTGGTTTTGTCGGTGTATGCCTCACATCGAATGTCCACGGGATTTGCGAGGTCTCGTGGGGTATCGCGTTTCCCTCGCCCATCTTTCGACAATCATGGACTTCTGCTGTAAGGGGCAACCCTCGACACCTTGGAGCTGCGGATTCAAGAGGCTGGTCCTCGTCGAGAGACGTAGCGCTGGCAATCTGAAGATCTGAACAATGTGGAAAAGAAGCCAACAGATATTGGACTGCCTTGTGTGGTCCTTATAGGTCGAAAGATCCCTGGCATTTCTTACTCGGAAGCACCCAATCGATTGGGAAAGATCGGATTTCAGAATACAAGACGAACATCATGAATTTGATGAAGGCCGTCATCATGAAGTTGATGCGCAGACGAACATCATGAATTTGATGCAGAAGAACCATGATGAATTTGATGAGAAGGAACCATCATGAATTTGATGGGGAAGATTTTGGCGCGGATCTTGCGCTGCGGACCTTTGCAGTAGGGATACACTCCCTGATACCGCTGCTTGAACAAGCTCTGGTGAATAAAAGCCAACAGACATCAAGCTGCCTTGTGCAGTTCTGATGGGCCAAAAAGGTCCAAGGCATATTTTACCCAAAGGCACCCGCACGCGCACGATCCTGCCGGCCTCTGCCACAACCGCTCAGTATGCATCAGCCGTTGCGCTAGAATGATACCGTTGGTTGCAGTGGAGATCCGGAGAGTGGAAAGATGATCAGATGGCCAGCCTAGTACAGTGGTTGAGTAGCAGTCCATGGACGCATCTCCTGCTAGAAGTACAGGACGGCTTCTGGTCCCAACTGTAACGAGCTGGTGACACGAGATGTGTATCCCAGCGAGTTGAGTTGGCACGCTCGACATGTGGGCCCTGAGGGGTTTCGTTGAGTCGGATGATCCGGTTACGATCGTCCACATATTCAACACTTGAGGGAACTGGGGGCTTTGTTGTCGATTCGATGGTCCGCTTACGTCTGTCGACATCTTCGACCATTACATGTGGTGTCTGGGGGATACATGAAGGCTCTACTCTTTGGATCCGGCCTTGCGCAGACGCTTTCCTCTTAGAATGGCTAAAGCCTTGGCTTCTGGGTCCGCCATAGAGTCTCATGGTATCATTGTCTTCCTGGACTTGGATCACACTTGCCTCCAATTAAGCTAGAGCTCGCCAGTACGTTATTCACGATAGGCGAGTGTGGACAGGGAGGCTAGATCGAACCACACTGCTCCTCTCTACCTCTGAGGGCAGTGCCTTTGGTACTTGTTCATCGAGCTGCATGTTTGCTCGATGGTGAGTGCTGGAGGGTACATATTTTTACGTGCGTGATAAATTTTACGATGTTCATGTCTCTTTATCGTCATTGTTGCTGTTCAAGTGTTTGATCTCTTTCCACCTTGTGGGCTCTTCTAGCCATTGGTCTTACTGCGTTCCGACACTTGTCGTTCAGCCATTCGCTTTCAGTCCACATTAGCGGTCTCTAGGTCGAGACTAGCGGATGTGTGGGAACGCAGCTGAGGATATCAATCGTCCTCTTTCAGTAGACATACACACAATATCATTCGCATCACACTCACTTGACCTCTTCTTTTCACCTTCTCTCTGTTCAGGCGTGCCCACTGCTACACTGCATTTACTTTCACTCGTGAATTAATGATGCAAAATGGTTCGAAGTTCGCGACTTTCACCTTTCCAGCCTCCACTAGGCGACTAGTCTCATTCAAGTAAGCCCCGCTCGTGTTCAACACCAAACAGCCTTTATGACGTTGCTGCCTTACTTCTATCATAACCACCATACTGCGCATCACAAACCTCCAAAAGTGTTTGAAATGTAATACTTTCTCAGCCATTGCTTTCTCAAAGACGTTGACGAAAGTAGTATATACCCAACAAAGCCTCACTCCTCCCCTGTGCCGACCTACGAGTGTGGTCACGCAGTAGACCCATCACCCAGTCCACTACGGAGTACATAGACGGAAGTTTTCCACCGTTGATCCATCCACAACAAAAAAAAATCAAAATGCCGAAAGAACCCCACGCATACATCCCCGCGCCGTCAATTGGCCATGAGCTCGGAGTCATGTTCGGCTTTATCGGTACGTCTTTAATTCATGTTTCTCCTCCCACATGGGGTCATGAACTCAGCGGGATTCAGGCGTTATGATTGTCTGCTCCGTGATATATGGACTGCTGTGGCAAAAGGCGAATAAGACGAGTCAGCGGAAGGAAGTGGAGCGGATTGAGAAGTTGAGGGCGAGTGGGCTGTTGGATCGGGAGAAGGAGAAGGAGAGGAGTGGACAGTTTAGAGAGGGCACGGGGGGAGAGGAGGTGGTTGGAGGGGATGGATTTTGTGGCGTACGCTGAGTGTGATGATCTGGGGATGTGTGCGGTTACACATCGCGATTAAAATCGCGGGAAAGACACTTGTAAGCTAGCGTACAGGGTTCCTGATCACCCAGGGATGCTGATCACTTGC
>ML976988.1:36208-48512 GCA_010015675.1 Byssothecium circinans
AAAAAGATTCTTTAGATGCTGTTTAATATGCTATTTCAAAATCTATATAGTAGCTTATAAATTGGTTGAGTTATATGCTTGTAAAGGTGTGAAAAGTCAGTAGGGTGCGGCGCTCGCTTGTATGCGGCGCTCGCTTATAAAACATGTTAGCTAAAAGGCTCTTAACGTCCTTAGGATCCTAATAAGTAATTAGCTTATATCTATAATTCGCGTAGTACGGCGAGTATCCTATTATTAAGGATCTTATACTATTATAAGCTAACTATGCTATTAGCAGGAGTTTAACCTAGTTATCCTATAGCTTATTAGCGTACATCCTTAGGTACTATTCTAGTATCTAGTTTGTTTATTCTATCTAGCTATCTATTTATAGGTAAAAGCTAGTTAAAAGTTTCTTATTAACTTTAAGCTTTACTAGGAACGTGCTTTAATTTTTAGAGGTAAATAGTATTCTATAATTAGTAATAAACTATTCTAGTACACCGTATTAACTAATAAGTACCTTAGTTACTTTATAAGCTATTTCTTTAGCTATAACTATTTCTTCTATAGGTATAAATATTAATTCTTTAGTTAATTAGTTAATAATTACTAATATTAAGTTACATAGCTATACTAATCTAGGTTCTAACAATTTCAGGAGCTTTATAATAAAGTCTATTATAACGCTAATCTATAGGCGCGTAGGTAGTTCTAGTAGTTAGAGTAATCTATAGGGCTTATATCTCTTAGGCTTATTTTTAGAATATACTAAATAGTCATCTATTACATTCTAAACCTTATTTTGTATATTACGGATAGAGTATTTATTTAAAATACATTAAACTATCTTATCTATCCTAGGTTATCTATATAACTTAGACCTATGTAATTCCTAGATAAGTAGTTATACTTAGTTCCTAGGAACTATTTGTCGTCTATCTAGGCCCTTAGCTAGTTCCTTATACTATTTATCCTAGAGGGTTATAACTATAGCTACCTTAGCTAGCCATAGTTAATTATAACTTAGACCACTATTATTATCCTTACGTAGGACTGCGTTATACGTAATAGGTCTATCTATTTCCTGTAAGTTAGATTTCTAGCTAAGAGTGTCTACTACTCTATTTAGTAATCCTATGTGATAGTATACTTTAAAGTTATAGCCTACTATTATCTTAGCCTATCTAACCTATTATTAGTTAAGTTTCTTAGTTGTTATAAAACTTATTAGGTTCTAGTAATCTAAATATACCTCTACCTAGTATTTAGCGCCTACTAACTAGCCTTGCTATTATTTAAAGGTATCTACTATCACTAGTAGTTCCTTATTATAAACGTTATAGTTAAGTTCTACACTAGAGAACTTTTAAGAATAGTAGAATACTAGTCTCTATTTCCTATCTTTACCTTCTTATAAGAGTATCGCTCCTAAGGTGTAGTCTAATACGTCTATTTCTACTCTTAGTAGCTATTCTAGGTCATGCATCTATAGTATAGAGGCTGATAGGAATAACCCTTTTAGCTTTTTAAAAGCCTTCTATTATTCTTATCCCTATTAGAATCCCTTTTCCTTCTTAGTAATCTCTATAAGAGGCGCTATAGTTTTTAGGTATCCTATAATAAACTTTTAGTAGAAGTTAGTAAATCCTAGGAAGGATTATACGTCCTTAACTATCTTAGGTTTTAGCTATTCTCTTATAGTTTTAACTTTCTTTAGGTCTATAGCAATACTGTCTTATAAAATAATAAATCCTAAGTAATCTATCTCTATAATATAGAATTTATATTTCTTAGGCTATAAGGGTAGTTAATACTCCTTAAGTTTTCTAAGCACCCTTTTAACGTATTTAATATAATCCTTAAGTATTCTTAAGGTGTATACTAGTATATCGTCTAGGTATATAGTTATAAAAATATCTAAGTATTTATAAAGTACACTATTAATAAGCGCCTAAAATATTATAGGCACGTTTATTAGTCTAAAAGGTATAACTATATACTTATATAATCTATAATAAGTTTTAAAGGTAGCTAGCTATTTAAAGCCTTTAGCTATCTATATTTAATAGAATCTATCTTATATATTAAATTTTATAATCTACTTAACTCCTTAGAGGCGGTCTATAAGTTCCTAGATTAGTAGAAGAGAGTAGTAGTTCTTCCTTATAATATAGTTAAGCTATCTAAAGTCTATATAGAGTTGTAGCTTTCTATTCTTCTTTAGAATAAAGAGAATTAGTAAAGCTATTAGGCTTATACTCTCTTATATATATCCTTATCTTATATTCTTCTTAATATAAGTCCTTAGCTCCTTTTACTAGTCTTACGTAAGTAGATATATTAGTCTAAGGCGTAACTTCGCGCCTTCTTCTAGGTAAATCTTATAATCCTATTCCTAGTATTCTAGTAACGTAGTTTCTTCCTATTCCTTAAATAGATCCTAAAACTCCTTATATTCTAGTAGTATTATAGGTTAGGGTTTATCCTTTATAGGTACAACCTTCTATATCTAAATAACTCCTAGTTGCGAAGGATCCTTCTTATAGATCTTCTTAATCTTATAAGGTAATATTTTGCTAATCTATCTAGTCTAACTAGATAAGCTCTAGATTACTAGGCTTAATCTTCTATAATATATTCTAGTAACCTTACACGCTAGTTCTTAACTAAATATTATACCTTTCTACTAATTAATAGTAGGATTATGCTTCCTAAGCTAATTATACTTAATTAATATATCTTCTTTACTAAGATCTATAATATTAAGGGATGTCGTGTCCTTAATTCTAAGTATATAGAATAATACTTCTTAGGTTTCTAACTTTAAGAATCTGTTGCTGTAGGATATTAGTCTATTGTTAGCTAATACTACTCGTATTAGATATTCCTTATCTTAATAGGGTATGTTAAATTTCTTAACTACTTATAGGGAGATAATTATCTATATAGCTCTACTATCTACTAGTGCTATAAGCCTATATCTATATATATATACCTCTACCTTTAACCTATAAATTAGTAGCTCTAGGTGTCATATATTATATAAGATTATTATATAAATGCTCTTACTAGCGTAACCTTATCCTTAGTAGTATCCTAGTTTTTTAACCCTTAGGGTTTTCTTAGAAACTAACCTACTCCTTATTTCTTAGGTAGGTAGATTATATAGCTATTTTTGTGATAGGTAGTCTATAATAGGCAGGTATATCCTACTATATTACCTAGCTAGTCCTTCTGTGGGAAGCCTTTCTAAAGCTTCTCTAATAAGTGTACTTAAGATATATTATCTAAGCACTAGTTATAGGGTAAGTCCTTATAACTTCCCTTCTTAATAGCTCTAGGTAGGCGTCTTATAGTTTAGGTGTATAAGATATTATCTCTAGCTACCCTTTCCTCTAGATAGCTTTGCAGCTAGTGTTGCTACTCTAGCAACATCCGTTATACTTATTATATAAGTGTTGTTTTCCTAGCAAAGGCGCCCTCCCTTATTTTGTTAAGAAGTGTTAGGTATTCGTGACGTTTATATATGTCTGCTAGACACTTAGAAGGAAGCAATAGCTTATAGCTAGCTCTACGCCTAGCCTATGCCACTTCCTCCTTTAGGAGGAGATAGAACATATACTCTAGCAGTATATTATATTAGTTCTAGTTAATCTCCTTATATTCCTTTTCTAAAGGATGTCCTATAGGGTAATAGTGTAAATATACGTTATTTTTGTATATTAATATTTTACTATCTATTCAGCTAGCAGGCCAATACCCTGCAACGTGCTTGCTTAGCTAGTGTAGCTAGTAATACGTATTATAGCACTTGCTCTATCCTAGGCGTTTATGCTATTGCTGCTAGTACTTAAAGTGGTGTATATAGTAGTTATCTTCTAGGTAATCCTTAACTAAGAGTAGGGCGTAAGAGGCTTATCTAGGCGTATGTCGCACGCTTCTCCTCTCCTATAGGTAAATAATATAGTATTCTCTTATATAGTTATACTAGTTAATTTCTTTATATTTATTATTAACCCTAATCTATTACACCTTTATCTGTAGGCCTTATTCCTTTATTGCCTCTACTACTACTTTGTTAGCGTGTTCGCCGTGCACTAATATATCTTATATACATGTACCCCCTCTATATAAGTCTTTTCTATATATCTAGCATAGACCCTCTTTAAGCTATTAAAGGACCTTATAGTCGTCTATCTAGTTCTAAGGTTAAGTTATTCTATACTTAATATTAGACCTTATTGTCTAGGCTAAGATTGGTCCTATATTACTAATATTATTATTAGATAGTTCTATTGTTTAATCTAGTTCTAGAGGTAGGTAAGGAGTAGGTTACTAGCATAGCTCCTCTAATTTATCCTTCTTAGGTCCTATTATCTTAAACTTAATTATCCTAATCTTAATTGCCCTAAGCTTTCTAGCTTACCCTTAGTTTTTTAAGTAGTCTCTACAGAAGTATCCTACTTTGCTATATTAAAGATATACCTTCTTCTTAAAGCACTCTTAGCGTTATTTATAGGTTAGGCCGTCTAGCTATCTTTCCTTACCTTTCTTAAACTACTTCTTCTATTAGATTTTATCTATTATTACTATATTACTATCTTAGTTGTAATGTAGTGTCTTTAGTTTCCTATATCTTTTAGAGTTAGGAATAATTATTATATCCTATTATTTCTTCTATAGCGCTTGTTTATAGAGCTAGTTATTAATTTAGGTAGCTGGATTAATTATATCCTATAGGTTATCTAGCTTGTCATAATAGATTATACTATCCTTAACTAATTCCTTTAGCCTATTATAGAAGGCTGTGCATAATAGCGCGTTATCTTAATTAATCCTTAATTATAGTTGCTTAAACTCTATTATATACTTTGCAACTAACTTCTCTTACTAGATTTAAGATATCTTTTACTCTACCTAGGTCTCTTTGTTAAGTTTACTAAATACTTTCTAAATCTCTTCCTTAAATACCGTCTAGCTCTTAAAGATAGCCTTCGTATCGTCCTTATAATTCTTTATCTTATTTATAAGATAGTCATCTATAAAGGGTTATATCTAAGTAGCTACCCTATCCTTTAGGTACATACTAGCCGTAAGGATCTTATCTTGATCCCCTGTTATAGAGTTAAACCAACAGTACAAATCTATATTAGTAAGGAATAGCTTTAAGCTATCTTATCCTCTATTATACTTTTCTAGTGCTGTAATCTTTCTATAGAGTATAGTATCCTTAGTCTAGAGTTAAGCAATAGCTTATATTAAGCTATTAATCTACTTAGCCTACTACTATATCTAGTTAGCCTAGTTAGCTATTACTAATACTAGACTTAAAGTAGGTGTATTAATACTACTACTAGTAGTATATAGGGTAGCAGGAGCTACTATACTATACGTTTAGGTTCTTAAACCTATAGGTAGTTAAAGTATTACTAAGGGGTATACTTGCTAGATTCTAATCCGTGTTAGGGGAGGTTAGTTATTATAAGGTATATATATTAGATAGTAAGCTTTAGTAGTTTAAGAGGTAAATATACTAAAGCAACTAATTCTATAATAAACTATAGAATAACTAAGTATTAATCTAGGTAAGAGATAAACTATAAAGAGTTAACTATAAAGAATTAAAATTAGAAAGATAAAGGAAATCTATCTAGTCTTTATACTGCTCGTCCTGTCCCTTTAAGTTATCCTAATTAGTATACTTAGTAGTAATCCTACTAATTATGCTAAGCACCTTACGCTTAGGTTGCTTAGTGCTAAGACTACTAATCTCGCTAAGTATCCTATCATTACGTAACTGCTAACCTAATCCTGCCCCGCGTATTATCGTGTCGCTATCTCCTAGGCTTAACACCTTCTGCGCTGCATTATCTAGCTCTAGATACCTTGTATCCTTCCTGTTTGTAACACTATAGATTCTTAAGTAATTCTAGTATACTCTTCTTACTTAGCTTTATAAAGTAGATATTTTTTACGCCTCCTCTATACTATCTTTTTAGCTATAATATTCTTAATTATCTACTTTAGAGCCCTATCTACTACTAATGCTTTAGGTTAGGAATTATTTATTTATTAGCTAAAAAGTAGATTACTTAAGTAGAGTCTTAGATAGTCTATATAGAATATAAGGTATATTTCTAGTAAGGTATTTAACTTTATATTATATATTTCTACTACTCTAATTACTTTAAACTTTATATTCTTTTAGTCTAGCTTTTTATTAGGCCTTTTATTTAAGATCTATTTTTTATACTAAAGCTATACTTTATCTCTAACCTTAAGTACTAGAGCTTCTTAGTAGTTTTAGTTTACTTATCTCTTTTATTCCTATTAGGCTAGAGCTATATTTACCTAGACTAATTTAAAGGTCTCTTTAAACTTCTAGACTATTAATTCTATAGCTTTCTTAAGGTTTAGGCTTATCTAGTACTAGTTCATTATATTAAGTTCCTTATCTAGGTTTATAGGAGCTATATTATAACTATATATAAAAAAGAAAGGACTAACTCTAGTACTTATTACTATTCTTCCTTTAATTATAATCTAAGTAGTAGGATATAGTAGTACTTAGTTTTACTAGTTCTAGTCTATAAAAGCGTAGAGGTAAGCTTCTATTACTATGTTTATATACTTTATAGCTCTATTAGTCTAAGAGTAAAAGGTTATTAATAATCTTTTTTTAATCTTAAGCCTCTTATATATTACTAAAAGTCACCTATAAATTAGGAACTATAGTTAGATACTATAGTATCTAGAAGGAAGTAGTAGGCTATTACTCTTTTAATAAATACTCTTATAACTATCTTTACTTCTATATTAAGGAGTAGAATTAATATTATATTCTTACTTAGCTTATCTATTACTACTATAAGGTTAGTATAGCCTTAGCTCTCTAAAAGCCTAATAATAAAGTCTATAAAAATCTCCTTTTAAATCTATTCTAAAAGAGAGAGTAGCTTTAAGAAGCCTTTCTTTAGTTCTCTCTAGGGCTTTATATATTTATATATATTATAATTCTTTAAATAGATCCTTATTAAGGTAGATATCCTACGCTAAAAGAACTTCTATATAAGAATATTATAAGTAATAGCCCTTCTTAGGTAGCTAGTTAGGGGTAAGTCATAGGTTTTAGTAATTAATTTAATGCGTAGTAGCTTAGAGTTTAGTACTTATTTATATTTTTAGTATAGTAGATATCTTCTATTACTAATCTTATACTCTAATAGGAAGGCTATTAACTTAAGGCTTAAAGGAAACTTTCTTAAGCCTAACTTTACTACCTTTAAAGCTTTTTAGTAAACTTTATTATCTTTTTCAACTTAGTCTTATAGTAAAGAGAGGTCTTATAAGAGTAGGTTTTTCTTTAGTATAAGAGTAGCTAGTATAACTTATCCTACTAATACTCTTATTATAGAGGCTAGGGAAGCATAGAGTTTACTACCTCTAACTAGTATAATTAGTTAGAAGTTTTAAGATTTTATCCTCTTATTAGTACTATCTTATAGTATATCTTACTTTCTTTTTAATAAGGCGTTTACCTATATATTTACTACGCCTAAGTAGTACTTAAAGGTTATATTAATTCTACTTAAGATATTAGACTCTTAGATATACTACTTACTTAACTAATATAATATAGTAAAGTACCATAGGTTCTTATAGTTAGTTAGTACTTTAATGTATAAAACTATATATAACTTACTATTCTACTCCTTTATATATTTAATAACTATAAGTAGCTCTTTATTATAGATAGTATAATTACTCTCTACTAGTAAGTTTTTTACAAAGATATATACTACTATATATAGCATACTATTCTTTCTAAATTATAATAATATACTACTAGTTACCTAACTAGAGGCGTCTACCTTAAGTATAGTCTCTAGTTCTAAATTAAAGTAAGCTAAAATAGGCTCTATAGTAAATATAGATTTTAGTATCTTAAATACCTTTTCCTATTTCTTTTCTTATATAAACTTAGAGTTCTTCCTTATTAGTCTTAAGGGTATAGTAATCTCTAAGAAATTCTTAATAAACTATTAGTAGAAATTTCTAAACCTAATAAACCTATATACTTTATTAATAGACTTAGGGTTTTTTATTCCTAGATTACTTTAACCTTCTCTAAGTCTATACTAATCCTTTTCTTAGCCTTAATAATAAACCCTAAGTATTTTACTCTTTTAACTTTAAACTTATACTTCTTAATATCTAATTAGAGGCCTACTACTCTTAATTTCTTAATTACTTATTAAACCTTCTTTTTATAATCTACTAAGAAGCTAGAGGAGTAGATTAGGACATTATTTATAAATATAAAATAGAAATTATTTAAGTATTCTTTTAAGACCTAGTTAAAATATCTCTAGAAAGTACTTAAAGTATTTACTAGGCTAAAGGGAGTTACTAGCTATTTATATAACTTAAATCTTATCTTAAAAGCTATCTTCTACTTATCCCCTTCAATAATATAGATTTTATAAAAAGCTTATATAATATTAAGCTTTATAAACTACTTAGCTTTTCTAATCTACGCTAAGGTCTCCTTAATAAGAGGGAGAGGATAATAGTCTTTTTAAGAAATAGTATTTAGTACCCTATAATTTATATAGAAGTAGAGTCCCTCTTTAGGCTTATAAGTAAATAGGACTAGTACTATAGCGCTTAATTAACTTACTTAAATAAATCTTTAGTCTAGGTATAAGGTTAGTTCCTTCCTTAGTACTAAAAGTTCCTTTTTACTTATATTATAAAGTAGTCCTTATAGATTCTTTTATAGTTTCCTATTCTTCTCTATAATCTTAATAGAGTAGTCTACTATAGATTCTTAGTATAAGGCTAGTTTATTAGGTTTAGACTAAAAGAATAGTTTATAAAGGTCCTTTAGAGACTTTAGGAGTTTCTTATAAAGATCTATTTATTTCTTTAGAGCTAAGGCCTTCTTAATATTAGCTATAGATACTATAAAGATATTTATTAATCCTATTTTTCTTTTATTTCTCTAAGTAATTACTATAAATACTAGCGCATCTACTCTTTTTATTAACCCTAATAAGAGTTTACTTTTTATACTTTATACTTAAGTACTAGTCTAGTATATATATACTAACTTCTTAGCTAGCGCTAAAGTTACTTTATTTTTAGTTATCTATAGTTTTCTAAGTATAATATTATACTCCTTTTCTCCCTTAGTAACGTATAACTAAATATCTTTAATATACCTATAGATATCTATCTTTATCTAGGTATCTTTATAATCTAGGAATACTTCCCTTATATTCTAATTATAGCTTAGTAGATAGGGAGATTAGTACGTAGGAGGTTATAATAATCTAAGAACTTTATAAAAATAAATCTAAAAGTTAAGTACCTAGTATTAAGTAAAGTAGAAGCGTAAAATTCTCTATTAATAAATAAGTATAAAGTAATTAGACTCTTATTTAGCTAACTATAATAGAAATTATTAAAATTCTATTTTAGATTTTTATATTATAACCCCCTTTTTTTCTCTTAGCTATAACTATTACTAGGAGAGACTATTTTTCTAAATTTTTTATTCTTTTCTTTTTTTTTAAATCTTTCTAGACTTTACCTCTATAGTAGGAGTAGTAGGAGTAGTAAAAGTAAGAAAGTATCCTATAATAAAATATCTATTTTTCTTATAGTATAAGTACTTTTAGTTTCTAATAGACTAGTTCCTAATACTTTTAAAGACCTACTAAGCTTACTTTTTTTTATCTTTATTATAAGAGTTCTCTTTCTTATCTTTTTTATAAGAGCCTTATATGCGCCTAGACCTCTACTATAAAAGTTCTTAGTCTATCTTATTCTTATTATTACCTTATAACTTTACTATTAGAGCCTTCCCTATCTTAAGGAATAAAGTATTTATCTTATTCTAGTTAATATTCTTATTTACTAACCCTACTTTATTTATTAGATAGTTAATAGACTATTTTATAAGTATCTCTACTAATACTATTACTTTCTTAAGGTCCTTATAGAGTCCTTTTAAGTAGATATTCTATAGTATAGTGCTATTCTTAATTTCTCTAGTATTATAGGCTAATTATATAAATTTAGTATTTATACTAAGGAGGGATTAGTCTCCTTAAGTCTATATACTTAAAAGGTTTTATACGCAGTTATTAAGGTAAGTATTTATAAATTAGTTATTAAGGAACTTCTAAAACTCCTCTTAGGAGCTATTCTTATTCTAGCTTAGCTAGGATATTCTAATATTAGCTACTATCCTTTTTAGCTAGTTAAATATATACCTAACTTCTTTTTCTTTTCTAAGTCTATTATTTACTAATTTAAATTCTATCTATAGGTAGAATTATTACTACTAGTTTTACTTTTTATTAAAAGGGTCTAAGTTAGGGAGTTTTATTTTTTAAGGTCTCTCTTCTAAAGTTAAAGAGCTTAGTATTAATATAGTTACTAGGCTTAGTTTTAAGTTCTCTACTAATCTCTCTATAAGGTAGTAGATTAGGTCTTTATTCTAAGCTTAAAAGGTATTTATATAGGCCTTTAATACTTTTAGTACTTGTCTATCTTTACTCTTTCTAAAGATAGGAGCCTTTCCTATAGCTATTAAGAAAAGGCTACTTAAGAATAAAAGTCTTTTAGAGGAAGATCCTTTTACTTTTAAGTTACGCATATTATACTCCTTTATGTACTTCTTTATTAACGTAATCTTTATATTAACTTTATTTAAGAAGTACCCTTTTTTACTAGGGTTTCTCTTAGGTATTTAATAATTTAGTTAGTACTAGTACCTTTAGTTCTTAGCTATATTACTAACTATGTAAAGTAATTAACTAAAATATTATTTAGATCTATTATCTTTAATTAAGGTGGAAATCTAATATTTAGAGAGCTTTAGTTTCTCTATTTTTAAGGGCTTTTACTAGTCTTATAACTAGTAAGGATAAAAATAATAAATTAAGTAAATAAATAAATCTAATATAAAAAGCTAAGCTTAAGGAGCTAGAGATACTAAGTAGAATATAGATAGATTTATTAAAGAAAGAGAGTTCTCCTAAGTATAATTCTATATATAGGAGAACTTAGAGATTACTCTATAGCTAGTTTAGAAGACTTAGAGTCTAAAGAGTAGCCTCTAAGAAACTAAGGCCTAGCTTATTATAAAAATTACTTTCCTATTAATATTTAAAGACGCATTTTAACGCGTCTTTATAAGGAAGAATATCTAAGGATTATTTAAAGAAGCTAGCTTAGTTCTATTTAACCCTTAGTAGGTACTTAATAAGCTTCCTTTTTAGCTACTTACCCTACCTAACCCTACTACACCTATAGAGCTATAGTAATTAAGAATACTAAGTAATACTTATAAAATTAGTTCTTAATCTACCTTAGTAATTAGGTCTCTTACTAAAATACTACTAATAGCTAAGGATAACCTACGCGCGCTTATTAAAGTTACTAATTAAATAGTCTATTAATTTAAGCTTTAGAACTAGCGTATTCTTAAGCTTAAAAGTAAACTTAAGCGTGCTAACGCCTATTAAATATATAAATAAAAGTATCTGTAGTTAGGTAGAAATATAAGCTTTACTAAAGGCTCTTAAAAAGCTACTAAATTATTATAGATAGTTAAAAAGGCTTAAGTAAGTAGTAGAGGTAATAAGTAGTATAAGGCACCTTAAGTATTAAGATACTATAGTAACTATAGGCAATTAGGCTATAACTTAAGAATATGCAAGGCGCCTTTATTACTTAATTATAAGTTATAATTAAGTAACTTAGAGGATATAAAGAGTAGTAGTAATAATAATTTTATAACGTATTCCACCACTGAGACGGCCAAACCACCGAGACGGCCACTTTTGCTTGGCAGCAAAAACCAAAGAGTATTATCTTAATAACAAAGCTAAACCTTAATATTTTCTTTTGAAATTTTAAGCCTGGATAGATATATATATGTTCTAAAAGCTATTAAATTTTTATAGCTATAGCTTACGTAATAAAATAGTTATTAATCTATAAAGTATTAGTAGCTAAAACCTACCTTATACTATAGATATATAGCTAAACGTTAGTAATATACTATATAACTTTAAGGACTTACTTATTAGTATATTAGTTAGTTGCTATTAAGTTATTATAGCGTGCAGCCTAGGTTTAACGCTATAATAGTAAGTGTAAGGTAGGAGGTAAGAAAAGTTAGAAAACCTTCTAAATAAAGTTATATATATTAGAAACCTATACTTTCTTCTTAGGAGGAAGATAGTATATACTAAATAAAGCTATATATAAGTTTAAAGTAAGTAATTACCTCTAAAACTAAAGATCT
>ML976988.1:48689-86304 GCA_010015675.1 Byssothecium circinans
TTATTTAGCTAGTTTAGTAGGTATTTATACGCTATATACTAAAAGTAACCTAGTATTCTCTAAACCTATATAGCTTACTAAGCTATTAGAAATCCTAGAATATTTTTTCATAATCCTTTATATCTATATTATATATATCTGTATTTATAATTTCAGCTTAATAGCCCTTATATTTAAATTGTTATTAAGGTAATACAGTTTGATTTTCCTTGCCAAGCAAAAGTGGCCGTCTCGGTGGTGGAATACGTTAGATAAATAAGATAGTATTAGGTTACTAAGAAATTATACATAACTTAGTAGTATACGTTACTTAGTAATTAAATACGTTAGTTCTAAATAGTTCTTAATAGTTTAGAACTATTCTAGTCTACTATAGGACTATACTCTATAGTACTACCCTTCTAGAGATACTTATACTTACGTGTTTTTTACTTAGTTACTACTATAAGTTACTATTTAAGCTCTTTAATACGCGCCTTTATTAGCATGCTACTATATAGTATTAACTTCGCGCTTTTAATAAGCTATAAAATCCTACCCTAAGCTGTCTATAGTAACTAAGTAATAGAATTATATACTAGCTTTAACTATAAGCTAAAATTTGCGTGTATTACTTAGTGTCCTTAATAGCTATAGTATTTCTAGTAGTAAGGGTCCTAGTAGGGTACATATATATATATTAAAATAATTAGGTATTATCTATGTATTTAAAGGGACTAGCCCTAAAGCCTTAAAGGCCTTTTAATAGTTCTACATTATAAATATACTTAAAAACGCGTTTTTAAAGGCTAGTAGAAATGCTTCCTTATTAATATAAAAGATATATTAGCATGCTAAGTCCTAAATTATCTTAAAGTACTTATACTTAAGTAGTAAGAATAATACTATATTAAGTAGCTAAAGGATATATAATACGTGTAGTAGTATATAAAGCATAAGGATTTTATTATCTTAATAATAATCTTTAAAACCTTAATTTAGATAGCTTTTATAGCTATCTAAAATTAGTAACTAATAGGTGCTCATTATTTAGTTCTTTATATACGTGTTAAAGTGCTTTAACTACGTAAGCCTAAGCTTATTATTTATCTATCTATTCTCTAAGACTAAGAGCTTCTAATTATATAGTATATTAGCCTCCTAATACTATAAAGAGATATAGATGCGTCTTTATATATAATAAATAGTAAGGTAAATATACTATTTAAATATATACTCTAGATCTTTATTACCTACTTTTTATTACCTAGCTGAACTATTATAGGCCTTGCTTACTTCTTTAAGCTAGTGTTACCAAGGGGTATACTTGCTAGATCCTAATCTATATTAGGGGAGGTTAGTTAGTATAAGGTATATACGTTAGATAGTAGGCTTTAGTAGTTTAAGAAGTAAATGTGCTAAAGCAACTAATTCTATAATAAACTATAGAATAACTAAGTATTAATCTAGGTAAGAGATAAACTATAAAGAGTTAACTACAAAGAATTAGAATTAGAAAGATAAAGGAAATCTATCTAGTCTTTATACTACTTACTCTATTCCTTTACTTTGTCCTTTAAACCCTAATCTCTAGAGATTACTATAAAAGATAAGATTAGTCCTACTCTCTTACGCAAGACTAATCTCTAGAGATTAGTATTCTTAGTAAGATTAATATCACATAACTACTAACCTAAACCTACCCTATGCATCATCGTGTTACTATCCTTAGGTCTTAACATCTCCTACGCTGTACTATCTAGTCCTAGATACCTTATATCCTTCTTATTCATAATATTATCCCCCTCTTTAGGATTGTTATTTTAATAACCTAAAAGGTTCAGCCGCTATACCACGTTAGGTCTTAGCTAGCGTATAAAGTGCGTAAATTCCCTATTGTACGTAGTGTCGTATCCTCCTTAGATATTCCTTAACTTTTTACCTAACCATACCTAGGGAATCTTATCCTTAAGTCCTAAAGGTTTCTTATGCGGATTCTTTGTCTATTCCTGCTAGGTTGTCTACCGCTCATTAGAAGCTGCTTGCTAGTCGCGTCCTAGTAAATAGTCATAAGATACCTTCCCTTTACTTAGTTTGTTATAAAGAGAGTTAGAAGTACATTATAAGCTTAGATTATAAGCGTTATTTTAAGTATCTAAATTATAACTCTAAGTGTAATCTAGTCGTGACTCCTTAAAAGTAGGCTAAGCTTAATATAAAGTAGGATCATATACGTTAGCGTTTGCTTAAGTTAGAGAAGTCTCTACGCAAATTGCAACTAGAGCTTCTACATTTTAATTATTAAGAGAAGGAAATGTACTATTAAGAGTTAGCTTTAATAGAAGAGATAAAAAGCCTTAAGCATAAGGCTAGGTCTTTAACTACTACTTTTAAGAGTATAGATGCTACTACTACGCCTTTACTATTGCTACCCGTATCGTTAACTAACCTAGGCTAGTTGCAGGCTGACTCTTCTCCCTCGTTTAATTCTTCCTTATTTTTTAATTTTTCTACTTTCTTAGCAAACTTCGAACTACTGCCTTTAGATACTATTAGTAATAACCCTTTACTAAATCCTTATAGCCCGTAAGATTCCATATTAGTTCTTAGGTATTCTAGCTATCTAGCTAGTTCTTCTACTTGACTAAGTACTTCTACTAATGCTTAAATTTTCGTAGGTCCCTAATTTCCTTAACCTCATAATCTTTATCCTTAAGCTTAATTCGTGTCTTAATTTCGGCGTCTAGTAGTGCTAGTTTAAAGAGTAATTTATAAAAAATAAGGTATATATGTATACCTTTAGGGAGCTCTAGTCTAAATATTACTAGTCCCTTAGCCTCTAGGATCTAGAATAGTCCTATTTAGAGGTTATCTAATTTATCGCATAGTTATTTAGTTTTTACATTTTTTTGTAATAGGAAAACTTTATCCCCTTCTTTAAGGGTTAGTCCTTTAAGCCTTTTCTTGTTTACTAATTTAGCTATCGTAAGGTTCCGTTAAGTGATTCGTTAGCTTAATTCGTCGTGTAATTCGCGAATAAGTCGTGCCTTATTGTTAGCTCTAGTTAAGAGACTCTTAACATCCTTAGGATCTTAATAAGCAATTAGCTTATATCCGTAATTCGCGTAGTGTGGTAAGTATCCCGTTATCAAGGATCTTATGCTATTATAGGCTAATTATGCTATTAGCAGGAGTTTAACCTAGTTATCCTATAGCTTATTAGTGTACATTCTTAGATACTATTCTAGTGTCTAGTTTGTTTATTCCGTTTAACTATCTATCTATATATAGAAGCTAGTTAAAAGCTTCTTATTAACTCTAAGCTTTGCAAGGAACGTGCTTTAATACTTAGAGGTGAATAGTATTCTATAGTTAGTAATAAACTATTCTAGCATACCATGTTAACTAATAAGTGCCTTAGTTACTTCATAAGCTATCTCTTTAGCTATAACCATTTCTTCTATTAGTACAAATATTAATGCCTTAGTTAATTAGTTAATAATTACTAATATTAAGTCGTATAGCTATGCTAATCTAGGTTCTAACGATTTTAGGAGCTTTACAATAAAGTCTATCATAACGCTAATCTATAGGCGTACGGGTAGTTCTAGTGGTTAGAGTAATCTATAGGGCTTATGTCTCTTAGGCTTATTCTTAGAGCATGCTAAATAGTCACCTATTGTGCCGTGGCACAGAGTGACCAATAGCTTAACCTATGGTCACGGGGTTAGGTTGGTATATAGTGGCTAGTTTCAACACCTGCTAGGGACGACGCAATGGACACCACACTCTTTGTTTAGGACAGAAAAGAATACAATTGCTTTGGCTACTAAACACGCGTTCCCTCTACGAATATCCCATACCGTGAGCCGAATTGGAGTTGTGTGAGCTACGCTGGCTCACTATCGCATTTTAAACTATTTTTCGTACGTTAGGGATCAAGTACTTGTTTAAAATCTATTAAGCTATTTTGTTAATTCCTAGGTGTCTATATTCTTTAGACTCGTGTAGCTTTCATATTAGGGTTAGTACGTAAGCTTCGTATAGTAGAATCTATTATTTCTTATCCTAAGGTAGTCCTACCTTAAGGTACTTAACTAAGTTATATTCTACCCTCTATTCTAGGGTTAGTTAACTATAGTCTATAAAGTCGTATACCTTTGGTCCCTAGTAATTAATTCTAGCTACCTTAGTTAATTAGGGTTAATTATAGCCTAGACTATTATTATTGTCCTTTCGTAAGACCACGTCGTGCGTAATAGGTCTATCTATTTCTTGAAAGTTAGATCTCTAGCTAAGAGCGTCCGCCGCTCTGTTTAGCAATCCTAGGCGATAGTATACCTTAAAGTTATAGTCTACTATTAATTTAGCCTATCTAACCTATTATTAGTTAAGTTTCTTAGTCATTATAAAACTTATTAGGTTCTAGTAATCTAAGTACATCTCTATCTAGTATTTAGCGCTAACTAACTAGGCTTACTATTATTCAAAGGCATCTACTATTGCTAGTAGCTCCTTGTCATAAACATCATAGTTAAGCTTTACGCTTATAAACTTTTATTAGTAGTAGAACACTAGTCTTTACTTCTTATTATTGTTTTGCTATAAAAGAATCATTTTTAAGGCGTAATCTAATGTATCTATTTCTACTCGCAGTAGTCGCTCTAAGTCGTGCATCTATAATATAGGTGCTAATAAGAATAATCCTTTAAGCTTTTTAAAAGCTTTTTACTATTCCTAACCTTAATAGAATCCCTTTTCTTTTTTAGTAATCTCTATAAGAGGCGCTGCGGTTTTTAAATATCCCTAAATAAACTTTTAATAGAAGTTCGCGAATCCTAGAAAGGATTACACGTCTTTAACTATTTTAATTACTTTTACGTCTTATATAGCCTTAACTTTCTTCAGGTCTATAGCAATGCCTTCTCGCGAGATAATAAATCCTAAGTAGTCTATCTCTATAACGTAGAATTTATATTTCTTTAGCCATAAGAGTAACTAATACTCCCTAAGCTTCTTAAGCACCTTCCTAACGTGTTTGATGTAACCCTTAAGCGTTCCTAAGGTATATACTAATATATTATCTAGGTACGTAGTTATAAAAACGTCTAAGTATTTATAAAGTGCTCTATTAATAAGCGCCTAAAATATTATAGGCGCGTTCGTTAGTCTAAAGGGCATAACTATATACTTATATAGTCTATAATAAGTTTTAAAGACTATTAGCTATTCAAAGCCCTTAGCAATTTGTATTTGATAGAATCTATCTTGTATATTAAATTTCGTGATCTATTTAACTCCTTAGAGGTGGTCTATAAGTTCTTAGATTAAAAAAAAAGAGTAACAGTTCTTCTTTGTAACGTAGTTAAGCTGTCTATAGTCTACATAAAGTCATAGCTTTCTATTTTTTTTTTAGGATAAAGAGAATTAGTGAAGCTATTAGGCTTATACTCTTTTATATATATCCTTGCTTTATATTCTTTTTAATATAAGATTACAGTTCCTTCTATTAGTCTTGCGTAAGTAGATATATTAGTCCTAGGCGTAACTTCGCGCTTTCTTCTAGGTAAATCTCGTGATCCTATTCCTAGTATTCTAGTAATATAGTTTCTTCTTATTCCTTAAATAAATCTTAAAACTCCTCATATTCTAGTGGTATTATAGGTTAGGGTTTATTCTTTATAGGCGTAACTCTCTATATCTAGATAACTCTTAATTATAAAGGGTCCTTTTTATAGATCTTTCTAATTTTATAAGGTAATATCTTACTAATCTGTCTAGTTTGTCTAGGTAAGCTCTAGATTACTAGGCTTAATCTTTCGTAGCGTGTTCTAGCAACCTTACGCGCTAGTTCTTAGCTAAACATCATGCCTTTCTGCTAATCTATAGTAGGATTGTGCTTCCTAAGCTAATTATAACTAATTAATATGTCTTCTTTACTAAGACCTATAATGTTAAGGGATGTTATATCCTTAATTTTAAGTACGTAGAATAACACTTCTTAGGTTCCTAACCTTAAGAATCTATTACTATAGGATATTAGTCTATTATTAGCTAATACTACTTATATTAGACGTTTCTTATCTTAATAGGGTATATTAAATTTCTTAACTACTTATAGGGAGATAATTATTTATACTACTCTACTATCTATAAGTACTATAAGCCTGCATCTATATACGCGCACCTCTACCTTTAGTTAATGAATTAGTAGCTCTAGGTATCATACGTTATATAGGGTTATCGTAGGAATGCTTTTACTAGCGTAACTCTATCCCTAGTAGTATCCTAGTTTTTTAACCCTCTAGGTTTCTTTAGAAACTAACTTAATCCTTATTTATTAGATAGGTATATCTAATAGCTGTTCTCATAACAGGCTGTCTATAATAGGCGTGCGTGCTCTATCAACGGGTTATCCCTCCTTAGGAAACCCTTCCTAAGTTTCTCTAAAAGGTGTGCTTAACATATATTATTAAAGCACTGTTTATAAGGCAGGTTATCGTAACTCTTGTTTCTAGTAGCGTTATTAGGTAATAGGGTCTTTAGCCTCGTAGGGAACTAGGTTATATTTACTAGCTTATCACCGCGGGCTACCCGTTCCTAATGCTAATCATCTAGCATCATTTGCTAATGTTGCATAGAATTGCTATGCTTCCTTTAGCGAGCATCCCTCTTAGATTCACAGGGAAGAGTAGGGAGTGTATAACGTTTATAGTCCTTATCTAGGTATTCTTCTAGGGTAAGTAGGTTATAATTATAACCTCTCCTATCCTACGCGGCCTCTTCCTTATAGAGCGTGTGGTATATGTAGTTAAGAATTATCTTATACTATACCTAATCTACCTTCTCATGTTTATAGTCTATAGGGTACCTTAAGGGGTATTAGTAGTAGTAATCTTCTAATTTATATTCTAGCGTATCACTGTCTATAGGTCCTACTAGCTAGTATCCTACGACATACTTACTTAGCTAATGCGTCTAGTAGTGCTAGTTGTAGCGCTTCTACTAACTAACGCGTTTATGTTGCTATTACTAATTATTAAAGTAATAAGTATAGTAGGCTACTACTAAATAGTCTTTATCTAGAACTATAATATACGTTACTTATCTAGGTTATCATCTCGCCTTATCTTATTCTTATTTGTAGTAGAGGCACTAATCCTCTTAGTAGTAATACTAATTAACTTCTTAGTATAGATCCTTTTCTAGTACTTCTACCTTAATATGACCCCCTATAATATATAGGCCTTAGAGTCGTATAGCTTCTACTACTACCTTACTAGCATCCTAGCCGTATACTAGTATAGGTAGGGCACAATCTAGTCCTTAGTATGTAGTGCTAGCGCATCTCTAGTATATCTTTACATCTACGCGCATTTAAATCACCTAGTCTAGCACCTTATTCTTAGCTAGACCTTAGCTTAGGCATAGCCCTTCTTCATCTTAGGGACCTATATTGCTAACGTCGCTATTAGAGGGTTCTATTATCTAATCTAGTTCTAAAGGTAGGCAAGGAGTAGTCTACCTTTGCAGCATCTCTAGTTCATCCTCCTTAGGTCTCGTTGCCTAGAACTTGACTATCTTAATCTTAATCACCCTAAGTTTACTAGTCTAGCCTTAGTTCTTTGTATAGTCTCTGCGGAAGTGTCCTACTTTACTACATTAGAGATATGCCTTTTTCTTAAAGCATTCCTAGCGTTATTTATGGGTTAGGTCGTTTAGCTATTTTCCTTTACCTTTATTAAATTACTTTTTTTGTTAGATTTCGTCTATTATCACTACATTGCTATTACGGTTATATTGTAGTATCTTAGGCTTTCTATATCTTCTAGAGTTAAGAATAATTATCATGTCCTATTATTTCTTCTATAGCGCTTTTTTATAGAGCTAATTATTAATTTAAGTAGCTAGATTAATTATGTCTTAGAGGTCATCTAGCTTATTATAATAGATTATCCTATCCTTAACTAATTCCTTTAGCCTGTTATAGAAGGCTATGCGCAACGGCGCATTATCTTAATTAATCTTTAACTATAGTTATTTAAACTCTATTATATACTTTACGACTAACTTCTCCTACTAGATCTAAGATATCTTCTACTTTACCTAGATCTCTTTGTTAAGTTTACTAAACACCTTTTAAATCTCTTCCTTAAATGCTGTCTAGCTCTTAAAGATAGCCTTTGTATCATCTTTATAATACTTTATCTTATTCATGAGATAGTCATCTATAAAGAGTTATATCTAAGTAGCTACCCTATCCTTTAGGTGCATACTGGCTATGAGAATCTTATCTTGCTCCCCTATTATAGAGTTAAACTAATAGTACAAATTTATATTAGTAAGGAATAGCTTTAAGCTATCTTATCTTCTATTATACTTTTCTAGCGCCGCGATCTTTCTACAAGGTACAGTATTCTTAGCCTAGAGTTAAGCAATCACCTATATCAATCTATTAATCTATTTAGCCTGTTGCTATATCTAGCTAGCCTAATTAGCTATTACTAATACTAGACTTAAAGTAGGTGTACTAATACTACTACTAGTAGCACGTAGGGTAGCGGGAGCTACTATATCATACATTTAGGTTCTTAAACCTGTAGGTAGTTAAAGTATTACTAAGGGGTATACTTGCTAGATCCTAATCTATATTAGAGGAGGTTAGTTAGTGTAAGGTATATACGTTAGGTAGTAGGCTTTAGTAGTTTAAGAAGTAAACGTGCTAAAGCAACTAATTCTATAATAAACTATAAAATAACTAAGTATTAACCTAGGTAAGAGATAAACTATAAATAGTTAACTACAAAGAATTAGAATTAGAAAGATAAAGGAAATCTATCTAGTCTTTATACTACTTACTCTATTCCTTTACTTTGTCCTTTAAACTCTAATCTCTAGAGATTACTATAAAAGACAAGATTAGTCCTGCTCTCTTACGCAAGACTAATCTCTAGAGATTAGTGTTCTTAGTGAGATTAATATCACGTAACTACTAACCTAAACCTACCCTACGCATTATCGTGTCGTCATCCTTAGGTCTTAATACCTCCTGCGCTGTACTATCTAGTCCTAGATACCTTGTATCCTTCTTATTCGTAACATTAGTAACTACTTTTATAGAGCTAATAATACCTATCTAAAAGCTAGTCTTATTAAGGTTATATATATTATTATTATATATACTATACTTAGCTTTAGTATCCTCTATAAGCTTAAACTATCTAGTAATTACCTTTAAATCTTCTTATAGTACTCTTTAATAGTTCTTTAAATAGTTCTAAGCTATTTATAATAGTTTTAAATAGTTTATAAACTATTCTACCTAGTTCTTACCTACTAGCTTACTACCTTGCACAGCTAGTAGTTTATTAGCTATATTAGCTACCTTACATAACTAGGGTAGAAATCCTTGTAAATTAAGGTTAAGGATATATTAGATAATTATCTCCTCTTCAGTTAAGGATAGTTTTAAATAGTTTAGTACTATTTCTAAATAAATGGTAATTCTATAAAGGTGGTTAGAGAGGCTCTAATAATAAATATTATAAGCCTCAGCAGCATGTTAGAGGCATTTAAGTTAGCCTAAATAGTAAGCTTAAAGGGTAAGCTTAATTCTACCTTCTTATTAAACGCGTATTATATTTATTATTTAAGGCATTTCATAATAAGTATAGTATTAGTATTGCTAAGTAGTTTTAGCTATTTTAGTAGTTTAGCTATCTTAGTAGTGCTTTATATTATAGCTAACTATTATTACCTTAAATATTTTTATAGTACGTGCTGCTATAGCTGCTATTTCTATAAATATCCTTTAGAAAGCTGTCTATAATAGCTAATACAATAATTAATACTACTATAATATAGGTGCTAATTATTTAGTAATTAATAATTAATTAAAGGTTATTAATATTAGACCTTCTACTTTTATAAAGGTCTCTAGCATTACTAGGGATTATTTTATTTAAGGATAAGATATAGCTACTATTCTTATTACTAAGAAGAATAGTAAATATTAGTAGATACTATTTAGATAACTCTTTTACTTATTATTTAGATAACCTTCTCTCTTAGTTACCCTACTAAAACTACTAATACCCTATACCTACTATTTTTTGCGATTAATTAGCTATGATTTGTATGCGCTTTCTATATAAACTATCGCTAAATTAGTGTAATACGTAGTAGTAGTATAGTTATACTATATATATAAATAGTTTTTAGTAATAACTAGCTAGCTACTAGCTAACTAACTACTAAAACTATTACTAAAAACTACTTATATATATAGTACTACTAAACTACTACTATGTGTTACACTAATTTAGTAATAGTTTATATAGAAAGCGTATATAAATTATAGCTAATTAATCGTAAAAAATAGTAGGTATAGGGTATTAGTAGGTAGCTAAGTAGAGTATAAATTAGTAGTAGTAGTTTTAGTAGGGTAACTAAGAGGATTATCTAAATAATAAGTAAGAGAGTTATCTAAATAGTATTTACCTTTAATATTTACTTCTTTACTTATGCAATACTATCTTCTACTTTAATCTAGTAATAAACGTTATCTTCTAAGCTTCTTTTAAGAAAGCTAGTATATACTATTACTTAGGTAAAAAATACTTTATTTAATATTAATAGTAAATCTAAACTTACTTATCTCCTAGGGATTAATAATATTCTAAACTTTCTAGTTATTAAAGATAGGTTATAGGCTACTATAGTACTAACTATTACTTAACTATATACTACTTAATCCTCTTATAGTATTTTAGTAACTTTACGCCCTTTAGCTAACTAGTATTACATTCTTAGATATACTAGTATAGATTAGATATATTACTAAGCCAATATAGTTAAAGGTATTTATTTATTGGATACTAAACCTTTTACTTATAAACTATATAGACTTTCTAAATCTATAGCTATTACCTTATATTAACTATAGGATATCCCTCTTTAAATCCTTAGTATAATATATATTAACCTAATTAGTCCTATTAAACTATTAGGAACTAGAAATATCTCTTATATTATACTTATTACTAATAGTAAATCTTAATACTATTAGAACTTCTTTAGATCTAACTAACTAGCTCTTACTACCTAGCTAATAGAATTCTCTTATACTATAAAAAATTAGTATAACCTGCTTATTAGTACTATTTAATATAATAGCGCCTATAAGCTTATTAGCTATAAGGATAAATAATTCTATGCTATAGAAGGTATAACTATTTAAGGGTTACCTCTATATTATTACTTTTAAAATAGTAGTACTAAGGCTACTAACTTAATTACTAAAATAAAAGTTTAAACTTTACTTACTATAGTTAACCTTCTAATCTCTCTTTAGCCTTATACTACTATGTACTTAATTAATTTACTTAATAATATAGTATCTTCTCTAACTCTAAGTAAGACTCTAAATAAAGTATAGTTTACTAAGATTAGTATACTTAATTCTTTGCTTAATCTTACCTTTATTTAAGCCTTTAGCCATACTAGATACGTTAATATTCCCCCTAAATATAAGAATTATATTACTAGATAGAAATTTAATTCTTAAGCCTATAGGGGCTACTTTATTAGTATAGCTAGTAAATTAATATACTAGATATACTATCTAGATAATAACACTATACGTTAATTAGCTTTTATTAAGTTTAACCTATATAACGCATACTTTAAGATTAAGGCTAAGGTGTCTCTTAATAATAATATACTTACTTTTTTACCTTTCTTAAACTTTTATCCCCTAGTCTATAAAAAGACTAATAAGTTTAAAGAGGATATTACTCTATATTAAGTAATTCTTAGCTTTATAGGTTTTTTACTTTTAGTAACTAATTATTTATCTCCCTCTACTCTTATAGATAGGTAAGAAGTTTCTTAACCTTCTAATACTTTTACTAAGTTATTAGTAATAACCTAAGAATCTACTAGAAATCTAGGGGATAATTTAAAGGATATAGTTACCCCTAATATCTTAACTAGTATACCTAACTTTAATAGGCTAGATATTAATACTAAAGGTAACTAATAGATAATTTCCCTTTCTCCTCTACTTACTTATTAAGCTATATTACTAATTATACTTATCCCTTCTTAATTAGAGGCTATTAAGTGTACTTAACCCTACTACTTTTATCTAATAGTAGTAGGGGGCTACGTCTTTAACATTAGCAATAGTTAGATTTCTTATATTTTATATATATAAAAGAGATATAATAGTAATAGTAGTTAATAAGCCCTCTACTCTTAATAAATATACTATTTCTTAAAGATAATAGTAGTTAGATTAATCTGCGTAGTAGTATAGATTATTACTAATAAGTCCCCTTAATAATATACTAACGTAATATAAAGTACTAGATACTAGATATACTTAAGCGCGTACTTAAGTTACTATTTCTAGATATAATTAACATTCTCTCTTCTAATTTAATTTAGGAATACTATCTAGTCCTAATTAAAGAGCTCTTCTTTATTAGTATATAGATATACTATAAGTTCTTTAAGTAACTTAATTTCTACCTTTAGAGACTTTAATACTTAGCTATAGCTAAAGTTCTAGTACTACTACTATTCTTTAGTAAGTAGATAAGCCCCTAAGTAATATAGTATAACTCTATACTAATTAGGCTTATATTACTTAACTATCTATATTAACTCTTCCCTTTAGTCTATCTATTTAGTTCCTTTATTTATAGTAAGGAAACTAAGATTAGGCGTTAGTACGCTATTATAACGCTTAATAGGTAGACCTAAGATAGTTTAAGTAATAAGCTAGTCCTTACCTAATATAATATTACGTATAGTAGTTAACCTCTTTACGTATAGTTATATAGAGGTAGGGATGTCTTATAATATATTAAAGTAATTAGAAGTTAATAATAGAGCTAGCTAGTAAGGTAGAGACTTTAGTAGATTTAAGCCTCTAATTTTAATAATATAACTTAGTAAATACTAATTTTAGTAATGTAATAATAAATAAAGATAAGTTATAAAGTAAATTATTACGCGTAGCTAAGGTATATAGTATATTTATCTAGTCTACTATAAGCTAAAGGCCTTAGTAGTACTAAGAAAGTAATAGTAGTTACTTTACTTATACTATAGTTACTAAAGTATTAAGGTTTAATATAAATTTTTTTCTATTAGACGTAGGTTAATCTACTCTACTTACGTAATTATTTATCTAAAGTTATTTAAGTTCTAAGGCTAGTATACCTTATCTTTATTATATTTTTACCTTATATTAATACCCTACTATACTTATATAAGTACTAGTAGTAATGATTACTTCTTCTTTAATTAAGCGTACTTAGACTAGATAGATATTATAGTACCTAAACTAAGGTATAGATATTAACTACCCTATACCTAATTAATAGGATAGTTCTTAAGTTTTTTTATATAATATTCTTTTAAAAGAAGCTAAGCGTGCTTAACTCTAATTTACTTTTATTTTAGTAACTTTTAGTTATTACTTTACTTCTTTACTAATATTACTTACTTTATATACCCTTCTTTTAAGCTTACTACTTCCTCTTTAGAACTATTAAGAGTTTATAAGATATCTTAAGTATAAGTAATTTTAAGGTACTATAAATACTAAGCTTAAATCTCTTATAAAGATAAAAACCTAGCATAAGGCTTTACCTAAGAAGATTATAACTTATATTAAAAATATTATTCTTAGCTAATAGGTATAGAATTATAAAGATAATAGTTCTAGCTACTTATTAAAGTTTAAAGCGCGTATTATTACTTATAGTAACTTATAGTAGAAGCTAGACTTTTCCTAGAGTATATATACCTATATTATTTATATAACTACTCTCTAAGCTATCTTTGCTCTTATAGCTCTATATAATCTAAAGTATAAGTAATATAATATTATTATAGCTTACCTAAATATATACTTATAACTAAATAAGGTATAACTTATAAAAGTTCTACTTAGTTACTTAGCTACTAGTATAATTATATAATTACTCTAAAGTATCTATAGTCTCTATAAGTCTATACTTTAATAGTATAATAACTTTAAAGTATTACTAAAGAATCTTAGCTTTATATTAATTAAAGTAGATCTATGTATCTTTATTAATAGTACTAGTACTATTATTATAGCTTATATAGATAATCTTATTCTTACTACTTCTTCCTCTACTACTCTATAAGGACTTAAGAAGCTCCTATTTAGCTAATATAAAATATAGAATCTTAGGCCTCTTTCCTTCTATCTAGGTATAAAGATTAAATATAATTAACCTAATAAAAAGATTACTATTTCTATAATATTTTATTTTAAGTATCTAGTATCTAACTATTATATAAAGAACTCTAACTTAGTTTAAACTCTATTACCTACTACTATATTAAGTAAAAAACTTTTATATACTCTAAATAGAAATCTAGATATAACTAAGTATTATTAGTTACTAGATACTTATATACTCTATCTAACCTTAATCTACTAACCTAATTTAGTATAGTATATTAACTATATAGCTTACTTTTCTAGTAATCTAACTAAATATTAAATAGATTTACTAAAGTAGTTAGTTTAATATATTAATACTTAGCCTAGTCTTAGTATTACTTATAATAGTAATAACCTTAAAGGCCTTATTAGTTATTATAACTTAGCCTTTAGTAGTATACCTAACTATAAGGTACTAGCTAGTTATTATTTCTATCTTACTAGTAGCCTTATCTTATATAAAGCGTACTAATAATATATTATAACTACTTCTTTTATAGAAGCTAAGTTTATAGCTATAATATATACTGTAAAGGAAGCCCTCTAGCTTTAATACTTTCTTACTTAACTTAGTTACTTTAAGAAAGAACTACTACCTATTAAATTACGCGTTAACTATAAACTAGCTATCTAAATAATATATAGTAAAAGATAATATACTTATACTAAGTATATTAATATCTACTATTACTACGCTAAGTAAGAAGCTTATAAAGGATGTATTAATATTATATATATTCCTAGAGTAGCTATAGTAGCTAATAGTTTAATAAAGCCCTTAAGTAATAACGTAAAGTATTACTAAACTACGCAAACTACTAAACTGCGTAAAATCACTTAGTAACACTAACTTACTTAACTTTATTATTATTATCACCTATATTGCTATGTAAAAATATATACTAAGTACTAGCCTCTAACTTAGAAGAACCCTCTTTATTAGCTTAATAAGTTCTTACGTTATGCCTAGCCTTCCTATAATTGCTATAGTGCTAAATACCTAGTTATTACACTTTGCGTTTACTCTTTACCTTTACCTTCTTATAGTTCTAAACTATTTCTAATAGTTTAGAACTAACCTAGTCTACTATAAGACTAAACTCTATAGTAATACCCTTCTAAAGATACATATACTTATATATTTTTTACTGAGTTATTATTTAAATTTACTTTTTAAGCTCTTTAATACGCGCCTTTATAAGCGTGCTACTATATAATATTAATTTAGCGCCTTTAATAAGCTATAAAAGCCTACCCTAAGCTATCTATAGTAACTAAGTAATAGAATTACGTACTAGCTTTAACTATAAGCTAAATTCGTGTGTATTACTTAGTATTCTTAATAGCTATAGCGTATCTAGTAGTAGGGGTCGTAGTAGGGTGTATATACGTATATTAAGGTAATTAAGTACTACCTACGCGTTTAGAGGGACTAGCCCTAAAGCCATAAAGGCTTTCTAATAGTTTTAAACTATAAATACGCTTAAAAATGCGTCTTTAAAGGCTAGTAGGAACGCTTCCTTATTAATATAGTAGACGTATTAGCGTACTAAGTTTAAAATAATCTTAAAGTACTTGCGCTTAAGTAGTAAGAATAATACTATATTAAGTAGCTAGAGTATATATAATAAGTGCACTAGTATATAGAGCGTAAGGATCTTATTATTAATATAATAATCCTTAAAGTCTTAATTTAGATAGCTTTCATAGCTATCTAAAATTAGCAACTAATAGGCGCCTACTATTTTAGCCTTTATATGCGCGTTAAAGTGCTTTAACTACGTAAGACTAAGCTTATTATTTATCTATCTATTCTTTAAGACTAAGAGCTTCTAATTATATAGTATATTAGCTTCCTAGTGCTATAAAGAGATATAGACGTGTCCTTTATATATAAAGAATAGTAGAGTAAATAAACTATCTAAATATATACTCTAGATCTTTATTACCTACTTGCAGTTACCTAGCTAAACTATTATAGGCCTTAATTACTTCTCTAAGCTAGTAACTACTTTTATAGAGCTAATAACACCTATCTAAAAGCTAGTCTTATTAAAGTTATATATATCCTTATTATATACGCTATACTTATCTTTAGTATCCTATATAAGCTTAAACTACGCAGTAACTATCTAAGGATCTTCTTATAGAACTCTTTATTAGTCTTTTAAATAGTTCTAAGTAGTTTATAAACTATTCTACCTAGTTCTTACCTACCTTCTTATTACCCTACTTAGCTAGTAGTTTATTTGCTATATCTAATACTTTACTTAACGTAGATGCTAATCCTTATAAATTAAGGTTAAGGATATATAGGATAATTATTTGCTCTTTAGTTAAAGATAGTTTTAAACTGTTTAGAACTATTTCTACTTAAAAAAGGTATTCCTTTAATGCGTTTAGTAAGGACTTAGTCCTTAACGTTAAAGGCTTTAGCAGCATATTAGATACTCTTAAATTAGCCTCTATTATATATAGTAAAGGTAAGCTAAAGTCTACCTTTATATTAAAGTACCTTAGTACAACATTATTAAAACATTTTCGCGTTAAAGATAGTGATAGTATTACTAAGCAATTTTACGTAGTTTAGTAGTTTACGTAGTTTAATAATACTTTATATTACCTATTTCTATAGTTTCTTAAACCTTATTTAACTTTAGACTATATTAGTTACTTAATTAGTATTTAAGTAGTTTAAGACTATTCTCTAATCTTGTTTCTTTAGGTATTTTATTTCTTACTTCCTTAATACTTTTTATTTATTTTTACTGGCTTCTTTTATCCTTTATATACCTAGTATCTTATTAGAGTTATAACTCTAAAAGAATTAAAAGGATATATTAGCTAGCCCTACCTTAGGAGTATCTCTTAGTATAGGTCCTTTTATAAGTTATAGTTAATTCCCTTTTTATTATATATATGCTTGTACTTTCTTAGCCTAGTACTTAGCTAGTACTTTACCTTATAGTATATAGTTCCCTTACTAGTAGATAGTAATAGATTATTAATTCTATTATATATATAAATATTCCCTTCCTAGCTATAATCTATAATTATAATTTATTTAGCTAGTTTATTAGGTATTATAGGATATAAAGCTTAAGCAACCCTAGTATACTCTACCCTTATCTAGCTTAGTAAGATATTAGAAATTTTAAAATATTCTTTAATAACCTTTTAGATCTATATTATATATATCTGTATTTAAAATTTCAGCTTAATAGCTCTTATATTAAAATAGTTATTAACAATATAAAAGGTAGGAATTACCACGCAAATTTTGGGCGGTTCAGTGGTGGAATACGTTAGCAGTATATATAAGAATAAAAATTTAAATAAGCTATTCTCTTCTGCTTAGCTTTGCGCTTCTTTCTATATAATTTCTATATAAAAGTATGCTGCCATTAGCACGCCGTTGTGTTTGCAATGTCTCGGCCGGTGGTGAATCTCGGCCGCCGGTGATTTACTCTAGTCTCAATTAGGGTTGCTGCGCCGATGCGCTAAGCAAAACGCCGACCGGGGAACCCCAGCGCACGCATAAGCTTGTTAGTACTGTATCCACCCAAATGCATCGCCCCCCTTCTAAATCTGGTCTTTCGGACTCCGGGCTTTCGCTGTGCCGTATCGGTCTAGATGTTTTGGGGTTAGTGTCCTGTCAGCATCTACCTAGGCTTATATCAGTAAAGCTTCACCAAGACTGGCTCGAAATATAGGCAGTTGTCTACTCATTTCGCAAAGCAGCCATCTCCTCGCTTTCAAAATCACCATGGCAGACATTGCAGAGCTCACGAAGCAAATCGCCTCTTTGGCCGCATCGCCGCCAGCCGACCTCAGCGAGGAAGCAAGATTTGGGCTGTATACTGCCATCAGCCAAGCTCGAGATGCATTCATGAGCCCATTGGATGCCACTGTACGCTTCTCGTTTGGTGTGAGTTTCGCTCTCAACCCTATGACGACAACCTATACTCACTACGCGACAGGTTTATGAAACTGCAGCTGTCAGGCTCGGCATTGACCTCAAACTCTTCGACATTGCTGTGCCCGCTGGGGGCCCGCTCACAGTGAGCGAGCTAGCTGAGAAAGCTTCGGCAGATGCTCAGCTAGTGGGTCAGTCTAACATGACTACCAAGTGCAGAGGCAGAGTGTGCTAATAGAGGACAGGCCGCGTATTGAGATTGTTGACAGGTGTGGGTCTCTTCACTGAGACCGGTCTGGATACCTACGCAGCAAAGCCACTTGCGGGAATATTCTGCACAGGCTCTCCTCTGAAAGAAGCCGTAATCCATCTGTAAGGCTCCTCAAAAACCCGATTTGTAATTCGAGATATCTAACGCGATTCCAGCGGCTCTCACGCATCAGTAGTAGCTCAGCTCCCTGAATACTTCGCAAAGAACGGCTACAAAAATCCGGGTGACGCATTCAATGGCCCGTGGCAATTCGGCCAGAAAACTAACAAGCACTACTTCGACTGGCTCTCTCAGTATCCTGATTTACAGAGCGCTTTCAACACAACCATGGGTATCTCTCGCATGGGCCAAGTCGACTGGTTTGGCTTCTACCCCGTCGAGGAGAAACTCAAAGTCGCCTCACCATCCGACACCCTCCTTGTCGACATTGGTGGTGGCAAGGGTCACGATGTAGTGGCTTTCCAAAAGAAGTTCCCTAGCCTCCCAGGGAAACTCGTCTTCCAGGATTTGCCCATCGTCGTCGAAACCGCCAAAGACGTCCCGGCAGGAATCGAGGGCATTGGCCACGATTTCTTTCAGCCACAGCCAGCAACTGTCAAGGGCGCAAAAGCCTACTATCTTCGTACTGTCCTGCACGACTGGCCGGACAAACAGGCTCGCACCATCATCAAGCAGATTAAAGATGTCATGTCAGAAGATTCCATTCTTCTCATCAACGAAAATGTTCTCCCAGCCCAAGGCGTATCGCTCTATCAGGCAGAGCTGGACATCACTATGATGACATGCTTCTCGTCGCTCGAGCGGACTGAGAAGCAGTTCAAGGACCTTTTGGAGTCTGAGGGCTTCAAGCTAGTTGAGACGTACAAGCCGCGGGTGCAGATTCCGGGGGCGGGTACATTGCTTGAGTTCCAGCTAGCGAAGTAGCGTTCATGCGGTAATGGGCATTATGTGAATCACCTGAGAGCGTCATAGCTCGGTCCGATGACTAACTATAATCCAATCAAGTCTACCTTATTTAACGCATTCGGTCACCCTACGATTCAGTTTAAACACTCTTAAATGTAAAGACAATGACGGTCACCTTCCAGAATCCAACATTACCCGGCCGCCTACTATGGAATAGTGGAAGGAATGAGCTCTATGACATCAGTCCACTTAGAGCGCGAGGAAAGCTGGTATCAAGTCCGGCGTCCTTCTAAACCGAAGACGCTGAGCAGGATCATGCGCCCGAGGATGCCGCGGCCGCGCCACGTCCCTTGCCGGAAAACTTGCCTACCCTCCCATTCCGCAGCTGATGTATAATCTAGGATCCCAAAGCCGTCTGCCAGGTCTTGTATTGCCGCTCGCATCGCCGTAACATCCTCACGCTTGCCCTCAGCAAGTTTACCATCGGAATTAACGTCGTTGAGGTCGCGAAAGATGACGGGCTCGGTTCAGTTGTTCTCGAGCATCTGCAGTTGCTTGACGGGGTTGCAGCGGCCGCTTTGGTATGGGACGAGCAATGCGGCTAACTCGCTACGCTCGGGTGAGGGTGGGATAGCAGCCTCGTCAAGTCTAATCATGATTAATAGCACTATCAATCATTCTTGCTGTCGCACGGAAACGTTGTTCAGCCGGCGTCCCGCTCCCGCTAGCGTGAAGCGGCCCGGCTCATCAGCACTACCGCGACTTTTGGTCACCACTTCCATGCCATAGCGCCGAGCACACGCGCATTCCCATACCCCAGCGAGAAGCACCTCCGCCTTAACTCGTCTGCCTCGATGTATTGTAATGTGCAGCATCGGGGTGCTCGTACACGTGCGCGGCCACGGTGGAACCGCTTGTTCTAATCGATCGGCGAGCGCTGTTTGCGCTTGTCTCTATACTACTTAAGCTTAGCTTAAGATTTCCTATCCTTTATATTCCTATTTAAAGAGCTCTTAGACTTATCTTAAACTATAGTAATTATTAGGGGAGGGCTAAGATTAGTTTAAGCTTTCCCTTTCTAATTATTTATAGGCGTTAGTTAATAGGAAGGTATAGTTAATAGTATTATAATATTCTTAGAATTTAATATTATATTAATGTAAAGTACTACTAAGTATAACGTATTCCACCACCGAACCGCCCACACCACCGAACCGCCCACAAGCTTGGCATTGGAAAATCAAAACAGGATATCTTAATAACAAAGCTAAACCTTGATATTTTCTTTTAAAATTTTAAACCTAGATAGATATATATATAATCTAATAGGTATTACATTTATATAGCTATAGCTTACGTAATACAGTAGTTATTAACCTATAAAGTATTAGTAGCTAAAATCTACTTTATACTATAGATTAATAGGTAAACGTTAGTAATATACTATATAACTTTAAGGACTTACTTATTAGTATATTAGTTAGTAGCTATTAAGTTACTATAGCATGCAGCCTAGATTTAACGCTAGAATAGTAAGTGTAAGGTAAGAGGTAAGAAAAATTAAAAAACCTTCTAAATAAAGTTATATATATTAGAAACCTATACATTCTTCTTAAGAGGAAGATAGTATATACTAAATAAAGCTATATATAAGTTTAAAGTAAGTAAATACCTCTAATACTAAAAGATCTAGCTTAAGACGTATAGATTTTTAGAAAAATTAGACACTACCTTATAATATAGCTTATATAAGCTATATTTTTATAGCTAACTATTTATATTACTACTATATATATATATAAAGTTTATTAAAAGAAAAGAAGTAAGAATATCTAGCTAGATAAAATATTTATTTATATTTTTCTAATTTTAGAAATCTCTACCCTCCCTACGCTAATTCTCTAATAGGTCTAGGCTGCACGCTATAATTTTAGTGCTAATAGGTGTATTATATATATATAAACTAGCTCTAAAGTTATTATAACTTATTTAGCTAGTTTAATACGGATTAAACCCCAAAAAACTAAAAGTAGCCTAGTATTCTCTATACCTATATAGCTTACTAAGCTATTAGAAATCCTAGAATATTTTTTTATAATCCATTTAATCTATATTATATATATCTGTATTTAAAATTTCAGCTTAATAGCTTTTATATTTAAATTGTTATTAAAGGTTGAATCTTTGATTTTCCGCCAAGCAAATTTTGCGCGGTTCGGTGGTTTGCGCGGTTCGGTGGTGCTTTACGTTATATATATATATATATATACTAATAGATATTAAAATTTTATAGCTATAACTTACGTAATAAAGTAGTTATTAGCTTAGGAAGTATAGATAGATAAGACCTACCTTATACTATAGATTAATAGCTAAATATTAGTAATATACTATATAACTTTTAAGATATACTTATTAGTATATTAGTTAATAGCTATTAAGTTATTATAGTATATAGCCTAGATTTAATGCTATTATAGTAAGTATAAGGTAGAAAGTAAAAAAAATAAAAAACCTTTTAAATAAAGTTATAATAGTTCTTACTATATGCTTTTCCTTGATTTATATCTAAAGCTACTCTACTTCTTCTTAATAGCGTATCTTTAAAACTATTAGCCTAATATCTTTTAGAATAAAGTTTAGATACCCTTAAATCTTAGCTTTATCTACTTAATACTAGATTACTCTTAGCTCTAAATAGTATATAAGCCCTTTTAGTCCCTAGATAGTTCTATAGTTTTAATTATATTAGACCTATAGTACTAAATAGTTCTCTACTATTTTCTAGCCTTATCTAGCCTAGCTTTAGCTCTTTACCTATATAGTCTAGCCTCCTAAGCTTTACTACTCTATATATAATTTATCCTTTTTTCTCTATACTCTTAATGCTTAGCTATCTAATAGTTATAAGCCTAGTCTAGCTTTATCTACTTTATCTATTATCTAAACTTAAGTAGTCCCTATACCTATACCTATACCTATATAGTTATGCTAACTATTTCTAATAGTTCTAAACTATTCTATATACCTACGTATACTCTTATACCTTTAATTACTCTAATTTATAGTCTATATAAATCTTAC
Organism: Byssothecium circinans; assembly: GCA_010015675.1. Taxonomy (NCBI): domain Eukaryota; kingdom Fungi; phylum Ascomycota; class Dothideomycetes; order Pleosporales; family Massarinaceae; genus Byssothecium; species Byssothecium circinans. The sequence continues at coordinate 71,115 of ML976988.1, forward strand.
CTAGATAGTTCCCTAATAGTTTATTACTATTCTATACTATTTAATACTATTATTATGCCTTACACTATTTTATCTATAGCTAGTAGTATTACTACCTTAGATGTAGTACTTACTAGTCTTAGAAACTAAGATAAGTAGTATAATATCTTTAAAGGTAAGGCTATCTTAGCTAAAGTATCGAAGTATCTTAATCTAGAGGATAATAATAAGCTAGTACTTAAACTACCTACTAACTTTAGTACTTCTACTACTATAGCTTTATAGATACTTTAGAAGAAAAGGAATAAGTACTACTATATTAATTAATAAAAAGTTAATAGTCTTGCTAAGAAACTACTTAATATAGTTTACTTTTAAGTTACTACTTAACTTAATACCTTTCTAACTTTTACTAAAAAGCTTATAATCCTTTGTACTAAATACTACTATAAAATAGCACTCTATAAATAAGATACCTACGCTAAGTATTAGATAATTAAGAAGAAGATACTAGAAAAAGAAGGCTTTAAAAATTAAGCGTATAAATTTTAACTTATAGTTAGTAAGGTATAGAAACTTAAGCTTCTAGAAGTTAAAGGCTTTACTCTTTAATATAACTTCTTAAATATTTATACTACTATCTATAATAACTTTGCTACTTCCCTTATCCTTAACTTTTAAAAGTAAGAACATAAATATAAGGAGAGATAAGAAGCTTTTATATCTATAACTATTATAGTTCCTACTACTATTAACATAGCTAGTAAAGAAATTACTTTATAATATAAGGTTATTATACTACCTAATTAGCTTCTAATTTTAGATAGCTATATACTTAAGAACCTAGTTTCTAAATTTATTAATTTAGTAGCTATAGTATTTATATATACCTTAGGATGTACCTAGTATACTACCTTCCTAATAATCTTTAATAGTAAAGGATTTTTATATAATAAAAATAGTTTAGTTCCCCCTAGTCCTTATACGTAGTCTAAATCCTATAAAAGAACTAACTTTAAAGTAGATAAGAATAAAGATAATTCTAGCTAAACTAAGAGATTATACTAAGGTAAGCCCTATCCCTATAGTAATAGTAAGTCTTATAGTAACTTCTAAAGAAACTATCTTTATATTATTCTATCTAATTACTCTAAGGGTTTTAAAGTTAATAAAGCGTGTTAATCTAATCTCTACCTATGGCTATAGGAAGGAAAAACTAACTAATAAAATAAATAAAAGGATATTCTTAATAATATCTAAAGAAAAGCCTATAAAAACTCTACTTTATAAGCCTAGGTATCTTAAAGCTAATTAGATTAATTGTTACGAATAGAAACGATACAGGGTATCTAGGGCTAGATAATGCAGCGTAGAGGGTGTTAAGCCTAAAGGATAGCAACACAATGATACGTAGGGCAGGATTAGATTAGCAGTTATATAATAATAAGGTACTTAGCAAGATTAGTAGTCTTAGAGCTAAGCATCCTAAGTATAAGGTACTTAGCAGGATTAGTATAATCGCTACTAAGTATACTAATTATAATAATTTAAAGGAATAGAATAAGTAGTATAAAGACTAGATAGATTTCCTTTATCTTTCTAATTCTAATTCTTTGTAGTTAACTCTTTATAGTTTATCTCTTACCTAGATTAATACTTAGTTATTCTATAGTTTATTATAGAATTAGAGTTCTTTAGTAAGATAAGTTACTTAGTACGTTTACCTCTTAAATTACTAAAGATACCTACCTAAAGTATATACCTTATATAACTAACCTCCCCTAATACAGATTAGGATCTAGTAAGTATAACCCTTAGTAACACTTTAACTACCTACAGGTTTAAGAACTTAATATACGTTATAGCGACTCCTGCTACCCTACGTACCGCTAGCAGTAGTATTAGTAATAGCTACATAGACTAACTAGATACAGTAGTAAGCCTCTTAGATTAACAAGTTAATATAGGCGATAGCTTAACTCTAGGCTAAAGATACTGTACCCCGTAGAAAGATTACAGCGCTAGAAAAGTATAATAGAGGATAAGATAGCTTAAAGCTATTTCTTACTAATATAGATTTATACTATTAGTTTATTTCTATAATAGGGGATTAAGATAAGATCCTTACGGCTAGTATATACTTAAAGGATAGGGTAGCTATCTAGATATAACCCTTTATAGACGACTATCTTATAAATAAGACAAAGAACTATAAAGATAATACAAAGGCTATCTTTAAGAGCTAGACAGCATTTAAGGAAAAAATTTAAAAAGTATTTAGTAAACTTAATAAAGAGACCTAAGTAAAGTAAAAGATATCTTAGATCTAGTAGGAGAAGTTAGTCGCAAAGTATATAATAGAGTTTAAATAGCTATAATTAAAGATTAATTAGGATAATATACTGTTACGTACAGCCTTCTATAACAGACTAAAGGAAATAGTTAAGGATAGAATAATCTATTATAATAAGCTAGATAATCTATAAGATATAATTAACCTAGCTACCTAAATTAATAATTGCCTCTACGAACAAGCGCTATAAAAGAAATAAAGGGATATAACAATTATTCCTAACTCTAGAAGATATAGAAAAACAAAGACACTATAATATAACTAAGATAGCGATGTAGTAATAATAGACAAAGTTTAATAAAAAAAGTAATTTAATAAGGGCAAGGAAAGATAGCTAGACAGTCTAACCTATAAACAACACTAAGAATGCTTTAAGAAAAAGGCTTATCTCTAATATAGTAAAGTAGGATACTTCCGTAGAGACTACTTAAAGAACTAAAGCTAGGCTAGTAAGCTTAGGGCTATTAAGATTAAGATAATTAAGTTTAAGGCAATAGGACCTAAGGAGGACTAGATAGAGGTAATATATTAATAGCCTACTCCTTGCCTACCTATAGAACTTAACCTAGCTAAGAATAAAGTGCTAGATTAGGTAGTTTAACTATAACTAGATATAGGAATATATTAGAAGTGTACTAGTACTATATATAAAGAACTAGCCTATATCGTACCTATATTAGTATATAGTAAGAAGGCTAGTAAAGTAGTAGAGAAAGCTATGCAACTTTAAGGCCTACCTAATAGAAGGGACTATATTAAGGTAAAAGTACTAGAAAAGGATCTATACTAGAAGGTTAATTAGTATTACTACTAGGAGGACTAATACCTCTATCATAAGCGTGAACGGGATAAGGTAAGATACTAACCTAGACAAACGTCGCATATTATAATCCTAGATAAGGATTATCTAGTAGCAATCTACTATACTTATTACTTTAGCAATTAGTAATAGTAATATAAATATATTAGATAGTAGAAGTGCTATAACTAGCACTACTAGACGCACTAGTTAAGTAAGCATATTATAGATTACTAGCTAGTAGGACTAATAAATAGTAATATACTAGAATATAATATTAATAACTACTAATACTAATACCCTCTAAGACACCCTGCGGACTAAGAGTATAAGTAGGTAGATTAGGTATAGTGCAAAATAATTCTTAACTATATATACTATATACTCTATTAAGAAGAAGCTGCGTAGGATAAGAGAGGTTACAACTATAACCTGCTTATTTTAAAGGAATGCCTAGATAAGGACTGTAGACACTATATACTCCCTACGCTCCCTTATAAATCTAAGAAGGATACTTGCTAGAAGAAGCAAGGCGACTCCTTATAATATTAGAGGACGATACTAGATAATTAGTATTAGGAATAGGTAGCTTATAGTAATAAGCTAGTAGCTATAAACTAAGCCCCTATAAGGCTAGGAACCCTATTATCTAATAATATCTTATATACTTAGACTATAAGATACCCTCCTAGAACTATTAGGAAAGGAAGTTATAATAACTTGCCTTATAAATAGTGCTTTAATAATATATATTAAGCATATCTCTTAAAAAAACTCTAGAAAGGATTTCTGCAAAGAGATAACCTATTAATAGAGCACGCTCGCCTATTATAGATAGCCTGTTATAAGAATAGCTATTAGATATACCTATCTAAGAAATAAGGAGTAGGTTAGTTTCTAATAAAACCTTAAGAGTTAAAAAACTAAGATACTACTAGTGATAGGGTTACGCTAGTAAGAGCATTCCTACAATAACTCTATATAACGTGTAATACCTAGAATTACTAATTTATTAACTAAAAATAGAGGTGCGCGTATATAGATATAGGCTTATAGTACTTATAGATAGTAGAGCTATATAGATAATTATCTCCTTATAAGTAGTTAAGAAATTTAATATACCATATTAAGATAAGGTACGTCTAATATAAGTAGTATTAGCTAACGATAGACTAATATCCTATGGTAATAGATTCTTAAGGTTAGAAACCTAAGAAGTATTATTCTACGTACTTAGAATTAAGGATATAATATCTCTTAACATTATAGATCTTAGTAAAGAAGATATATTAATTAGTTATAATTAGCTTAGGAAGTATAATCCTGCTATTAATTAGTAGAAAGGAATAATATTTAGCTAAAGGCCTATACGTAAGGTTACTAGAATATATTATAGAAGATTAAGCCTAGTAATCTAGAGCTTACCTAGTTAGACTAGATAGATTAGTAAAATATTACCTTATAAGATTAGGAAGACCTATAAGAAGGACCCTTTATAATTAGGAGTTATTTAGATATAGAGAGTTGCACCTATAAAGGATAAACCCTAACCTATAATACTACTAGAATATAAGGAGTTTTAGGATCTATTTAAGGAATAGGAAGAAACTACGTTACTAGAATACTAGGAATAGGATTATAAGATTTACCTAAAAGAAGGCGCGAAGTTACGCCTTAGACTAATATATCTACTTACGTAGGACTAGTAAAAGGAGCTAAGGACTTATATTAAGAAGAATATAAGATAAGGATATATATAAGAGAGTATAAGCCTAATAGCTTTACTAATTCTCTTTATTCTAAAGAAGAATAGAAAGCTATAACTCTATATAGACTTTAGATAGCTTAACTATATTATAAGGAAGAACTACTACCCTCTTCTACTAATCTAGGAACTTATAGACCGCCTCTAAGGAGTTAAGTAGATTATAAAATTTAATATATAAGATAGATTCTATTAAATATAGATAGCTAAAGGCTTTAAATAGCTAACTACCTTTAAAACTTATTATAGATTATATAAGTATATAGTTATACCTTTTAGACTAATAAACGTGCCTATAATATTTTAGGCGCTTATTAATAGAGTACTTTATAAATACTTAGATATTTTTATAACTATATACCTAGACGATATACTAGTGTATACCTTAGGAACGCTTAAGGATTATATTAAATATATTAAGAAAGTGCTTAAGAAGCTTAAGGAGTATTAATTACCCCTATAGCTAGAAAAATACGAATTCTACGTTACAGAAACGGACTACTTAGGATTTATTATCTTACAAGATAGCATTGCTATAGACCTAAAGAAAGTTGAAACTATAAGGGAATAGCTAAAACCTAAGATAGTTAAAGACGTGTAATCCTTCTTAGGATTTACTAACTTCTACTAGAAGTTTATTAAGGGATACTTGAAGACTACAGCGCCTCTTACAGAAATTACTAAGAAGGATTATAAGGAATTTAAATAGGGACTAGAATAATAGAAGGCTTTTAAATAGCTTAAAGAATTATTCTTATTAGCCCCTATATTATAGATACACGACCTAGAAAGGCTACTGTAAGTAGAGATAGATATATTAGACTACGCCTTAGGAGCAATTCTCTTATAGTAAGGTAATAATAGGAAGTAGAGACTAGTATTTTACTACTCTTAGAAGTTCTTAGGAGTAAAACTTAATTATAACGTTTATAATAAGGAACTACTAGTAATAGTAGATGCCTTTAAATAATAGCGAGCCTAGTTAGTAAGCGCTAAATACTAGGTAGAGGTATATTTAGACTACTAGAACCTAATAAGTTTTATAATAACTAAAAGACTTAACTAATGATAGGTTAGATAGGCTAAGATAATAGTAGACTATAATTTTAAAGTATACTATTACCTAGGATTGCTAAATAGAGTAGTAGATACTCTTAGCTAAAGATCTAATCTTTAGGAAAAAGACTAACCTATTACGTATAATATAATTCTTTAATAAGAACTTAATAGATAACTAGTCTACAATTAACCACAACTAGCTAAGGTAGCTATAGTTGCGTACCTTTAGGATAAATAGTAGTAGAAGCTAGCCTAGGATCCTAATAGACAATAATAGGTTCCTAAGGAATAAGCGCGTTTGCTTATTTAGGAATTATATAAGTCTAAGGTATATAGACACCCTAGAATTAATAAAATAGTTTAGGAAGCAATAGACGACTATTTAGCCTATTCTAAGAACAAGCCTAAGAGGTATAAGCCTTATAGATTACTCTAATTGCTAGAACTACCCACACGCCTATAGATTAGCGTTACGATAGACTTTATTATAAAGCTCCCAAAATCGTTAGAACCTAGATCAGTATAGCTATACAACTTAATATTAGTAATTATTAACTAATTAACTAAGGCATCAATATTCATACTAACAGAAGAAACGGTTATAGCTGAAGAGATAGCTTATAAAGTAACTAAGGCACTTATTAGCTAATATAGTGTGCTAGAATAGTTTATTACTAATTATAGAATACTATTTACCTCTAAGTATTAGAGTATGTTCCTAGCAAAGCTTAGAGTTAATAAGAAGCTTTTAACTAGCTTTTATCTATAGATAGATAGTTAGATGGAATAAACGAACTAGACACTAGAATAATATCTAAGGATATACGCTAATAAGCTATAGGATAACTAGGTTAAACTCCTGCTAACAGCATAATTAGCCTATAATAGTATAAGATCTATAATAATAGGATACTCGCCATACTACGCGAACTATAGATATAAGCTAATTGCTTATTAGGATCCTAAGGACGTTAAGAGTCTTTTAGCTAGAGCTAATAATAAGGCATAACTCCTTCATGAATTATATAATAAATTAAGCTGACAAATTGCTTAATAGAACCTTATAATAGCTAGATTAGTAAATAAGAAAAGGCTTAAGGGACTAACCCTTAAAGAGGGGAATAAAGTTTTCCTATTATAAAAAGATTTAAAAACTAAACGACTATACGATAAACTAGACAACCTCTAAATAGGACTATTCTAGATCCTAGAGGCTAAGGGACTAGTAACATTTAAACTAGAACTCCCTAAATATATACGTATATATCTTATCTTTTATAAATCCCTCCTTAAACTAGCACTACTAGACGCTAAGGTTAAGACATAAATTAAACTTAAGGATTAAGATTATAAGGTTAAGGAAATTAAGGACCTATAGAAATTTAAACGTTAGTAGAAGTACTTAGTTAAGTAGAAGGACTAGCTAGATAGCTAGAATACCTAGGAACTAATATAGAACCTTATAGGCTATAGGAATCTAGTAAAGGGATATTACTAGTAGTATCTAGAGGTAATAGTTCTAAGTTTACTAGAAAAACAGAGAAATTAAAGGATAAGGAAGGATTAAAAGAGAAGGAAGAATTAGCCTACAACTAGCCTAGGTTAGTTGATAGTTTAGTTAGCAGTAGTAAAGAGACTTTAGTAGTAGCTATACTTATTCTTTTTAAAAGTTCTATAGAAGTACCTATCTTCTTCTCTAGGGACTTAAGCTCCTTAATTATAACCTTCTTATAATTAAATAACTCCCTCTCTTCCTTAGTAGTAGAATCTAGCTACTCTTCTAAATTAAGCTTATAACGCTTAATCTTGCAAAGCTCTTAATAAAGCTATTAATACTTCTAAACTACTATAGTAAACTCTTTCTTCTAAGGAAATAATCTATACTATACGCCTACTATAATGCAGTTAGCGTAGTTCCCCTCTAGCAATAATATATATTTAGAACCCCTTACTAGATAATAATAGTAAGGCTTTGCTACGACATAGTCTATAGCACGAATATAGGCAAGATAGGCTTAATATTAATTAGTTAATTTCATAGGTTCCTTAGGTATAGTTAGGCAGGAGATTATAAAATATCTATAAAGGATATAATCTTATAGTTAATAGGGGAGACACGCGCTTTATATATTAGCTATAGCTAGATGTAGTATAGCGGCCAGACCTCTTAGGTTATTAAGATAATAATCCTAAAGAGGGGGATAATATTATAAATAGGAAGGATATAGGGTATCTAGAGCTAGGTAATATAGCGTAGAAGGTATTAAGCCTAGGAGATAGTAATACAATAATACGTAGGGCAGGATTAAGTTAGTAGTTACGTAATAATAGAATACCTAGTAAGATTAGTAGTCTTAGTACTAAGTAACCTAAGTATAAGGTATTTAGTATAATTAGTAAGATTACTACTAAGCATACTAATTAGGACAACTTAAAGGGACAGGATAAGTAGTATAAAGATTAGATAGATTTCCTTTATCTTTCTAATTCTAATTCTTTGTAGTTAACTCTTTATAGTTTATCTCTTACCTAGATTAATACTTAGTTATTCTATAGTTTATTATAGAATTAGTTGCTTTAGCACGTTTGTCTTTTAAACTACTAAAGCCTACTACCTAACGTATATACCTTATAACAACCAACCTCCCCTAACACAGATTAGGATCTAGCAAGTATACCCCTTAGTAATATATAGGTACCCTAGAGAAGACTACTACCTTAGATTACTAGGAAAGTTTCTCTATAAAGTATTAACTAAAGGATAGAAGTCTATTACCTAAGTTTAAGTAGAAGCTACTAAGGTAAAACTAATATTCTTAGAAAAGAGTATAGAGTATAGGGGTAGAACCCTTATTAGTATTAGGGGAGATATAGAGAGGAAAAAAATAGAACACCTAAAGTATAAAAGTTTAAAAGTAAGTTTCTAAGATTAGGAAACCCTAAGAAATAAGAGTAGTAAGAATGAATATAGAGAAGGAAGTAACTATAGAACTTCTAAGAACCCTTAGGTAAGAATTATATTTAAGTTAGTAAAGAAACTATAGAAGGAATTATAAAGTATCTAAAGCTATACGCATAGAGAAAGAACTAATAAGGAATAGAAGTCTAGGTAGTAGATAATTTAGATAAGAACCTAGGACTTTATAAGAAGAATAAAAGATATTGTAATCTAAGTAAAAGAAGTAAGTTTAGGAAGAAGGCTTAGTATTTAGGCACCTCTTAGACTACTTAATAAAGTGTAGAATATATAGAGAAAATTCCTACTTTATAAGATTAGAGACTTAAAAACCCCTCTTTAGATATAACTAAGAAGAAAAATAGAGTAAAAATATTACTTAGTACTACTCTTATTATTAACTTAACCTTTTATAGTATTTATAGTGTTATTATTAGCTTTCTTATTCTCCTCTATATTCTAGGTATCCTTATAGATAGTTTAGATAAAAGTAGTAGCATTTGGAGTAAAAGATTATAAGTAATAAAGTAGAATAAGATTATAGTAAGCCTTAGTTAGATACTTAATAGAGAAGTAAAAGTTATTAATAGTACTCTTAAGAATATTTAAGAATAGAGTGAGCTTATTCTTTGAATATAGTTAGTATCTAGAGAAAGAAACTTAGAGGGAAAACTTATAATACTAGTAATAATCTTATCTATCTAAGACTAAGTAGCCTTAGTAAGCTTACTAATATACATAGTAAGGTTATTAATAGAAGAGTTATTATTAAAGATAGTAAGCCTAAATATAGTAGACTTATAAGGCTTCTTACTAGTAAACTTATCTAAAGCCTTAGTAATAGTATACTAAGCTTTATTAACCTCCTCTTAAGTAGCTACTTTTATATTATAGTAATAGAAAGTCTTAATAAGTGTAATAATAATTTCTATATAAGGCTTAAGGAGTTCCTTAGTAAGTACTTCTTACTAGTATTTACATATTTCTAGTAAGTAGTAGCCTTATAACCCTTTTAAGCTTTATAGTAGTAAAAGCTAACCTCCTAAAGATAGTAAAGGTAAGAAATATATAGGCGTAAGTTACTAAAGAATATCTAGACTTAACTCTTAATAGTATTCTTAAGAAGGCTAAGAGTAATCTACTTAGTAGGAATAGTATAAAGATTATAAAGAGTAGATTTCTTATTTAGAATAGTAGGGGAATTACTAAGCTCCTAGGAATATTAGTAAGGAATTTTAAATAGGGAATTAAAAGAATTAGAATACTTAACTACTATCCTCTCTACTAGAGCCTAAATTAAACTTATCTATCTTATACTAGAGATTATTATGCTTACACTTATACTTACACTTAGTATAAGGAACCTTAGGGGAGGCCTATCCTCTACTATAGATAGCGTAGTAAGTAGATAAAGATAGTAGACTAGTATTATATAATAGAGTAATAAAAGCACGCATCTTAAGAGTAGTACCTTAGGTATTACGTAGAGTATTAGTATAAAAAGGTATAATAGTATAAGAAATAGTAGAATATAAGTTAATAAGAGGAGGAGTTATAATAGTAGGTAAAAAGACTTTATAGGTAACGTGTTTGTATACTAAGTTGCATAGGACACTAAGTTGCGCACAATTCCTTAGCATATAATAAAATATTCAACCTTTAATAACTATTTAAATATTAGAGCTATTAAGCTGAAATTTTAAATACAAGTATATATAATATGGATCTAAAGGGCAATAAAAGAATATTCTAGGATTTCTAATTTCTTACTAAGCTATATAAGTATAGAGACTAGTAGGGTCGCTTAAGGTTCATACCTTACAATACCTAATAAATAGCTTTAATAAATTATAATAACTTTAGAGCTAGTTTATATATATATAATATACCTATTAGCACTAAAATTATAGTATGCAGCCTAGACCTATTAGAGAACTAGCGTAGGGAGGGTAGAGATACCCCTAATTAGAAATATATAATAAAATATTTTATTTAGCTAGATATTCTTACTCACTTTCTTTTAATAAACCTTATATATATATATATAGAAGTAATATAAATAGTTAGCTATTAGAAAATAGCTTATATAAGCTATATTATAAGGTAGTGTTAGTATTATTATAAAAACCTATACTTCTTAAGCTAGATCTTTTAATTTTAGAGGTATTTACTTACTTTAAGCTTTATATATAGCTTTATTTAGTATATACTATCCTCCTCCTAAGAAGAAAGTAGAAATATCTAATATATATAACTTTATTTAGAAGGTTTTCTAATTTTTCTTACCCCTTACCTTACACCTACTATTATAGAATTAAACCTAGGCTATACACTATAATAACTTAATAGCTACTAACTACTATACCAATAAGTAAGTTCTAAAAGTTATATAGTATATAACTAACGTTTAGCTATTAAACTATAGTATAAGGTAGGTTTACTTAAGATTTCTTCCTTTCATAATAACTACTATATTACGTAAGCTATAGCTATATAAATTTAATAGCTATTAGATTATATATATATATATACAGGTTTAAAATTTTAGCTTAATAGCTCTATTATTTAAATTGTTATTAAAGGTTGAATATTTGATATTCTATGCCAAGAAATCTGCGCAACTTAGTGTCCTGCGTAACTTAGTGTGCAAACACGTTAGAGATCTTATTAATACTAATACTATTATATAGATAATAGATATACTAGTATCCTAAAAGAAGCTTTTTTAGTATAACTATTAAAAATAGTAAGATACCTTATCTAGAGAGAAGGTACTAAGAAGAGTTTAAAAAATCTAATAAAAAGATCCTTCTTATTACTAAATAAAGGTAGAAGAAGTATTACTACCTTAGGATTCTCTTTACTATAGTATTTATCCTTCTACTTAGCACACTAGTATAGTAATTCCTAGAAAAGCTATTAGTAAAGGTTATTAATACTAAAAGGTACTATTAATAACCCTAAAGGCTATTAAAAATACTAGGATTACTAGAAAACTTATATTAAAAAGATCTTTCTTCTTAGCCTATATCTTTAGTAATAAACCCTATAAGAAATTAGATATATAATTATATACTAGCTAAGAAAGAATACCCTATAGTATAGGAGAAGCTATAGGGAACTAGGTTAATCTCTTTACTACTATTAAGGGTATATCTAGCGTTTAGTATTAACTATAATATATTAGTTATTTTTTATTTATAATAGAGCTTAAAGGTATAAGAGACCTAATAAATTAAGAGAGAAGTAGCTTAGTATAAGCTAGAATAGAATAGAATAAAGTTTAGCTTAGTATAAGCCTTAAGATTAGAGTAGAATAGATTAGATATTAACTTAATATAAGCTAATAGTAATAGGTTATTAGGAAAGTTAAGAAATGACTAGTTCTTAGATATATAATAAGATATTAGATAGGTTAAGGCCTTTTACCTAATTATTATACTTTTAATAGGTAAGAAGCTTTATAAAGCTATTAGCTAGTTAGGCTTTTATTTCTATATAGAGAGGATAGATAATACTATCTTAAGTAGCTTAATAAAGCTAGTAATAATAGATACTAATATAATAAAGAGTTATCTTATATTAAGGTACTTCCTTAATAAGAAGACTTAGCGTTTACTAGTTATTATAAAGTAAGATTTACTTATATTAGAAGTAAAGACTAAGGTTAAGGAGAAGATACTACTACTAGATTAGCTAGGTAGCTCTAGATAAGGTAGTAATAAGCTTAGCTTTAGTAGTTTATTTTATAATATAATATTATAGAGTAGAGTTCTAGTTAATTAGACTACTAAAGAATATAAAAACCTAGCCTTAAGTAGACCTATATGTCTTCTTATAATTAGTATAAGATATATTAGTAGCTAGAAAGAAATTAACTTCTTCCTAATCTAGGAATTAATTAATAGTAGTATTATTATTTATAAAATAGTAAATAGACTTATCTTAAGTAAAGAAGAGGTAAGCAAGGTATTAATAGACTATAGAGAGGTAACGCTTAAAAGGATTAGTAAGAAACTTAGCTAGCTTTAAGTAAGCTTTAGAGATATCTAGTTAAGTAGTACCTATAACGTAAAGCACCACCGAACCGCGCACACCACTGAACCGCGCACACCACCAAACCGCGCAGAAATGCTTGGCAGAAAATCAAATATTCAACCCTTAATAACAATTTAAATAATAGAGCTATTAAGCTGAAATTTTAAATACAGCTATATATAATATAGATCTAAAAGGTTATAAAAAAATATTTTAGGATTTCTAATATCTTAGTAAGCTATATAAGTATAGAGAATATTAGGTCGCTTAAGCTCTATACCCTACAACACCTAATAAACTAGCTTAATAAATTATAATAACTTTAGAGCTAGTATATATATATATAATATACCTATTAGTACTAAAATTATAGTATGCAGCCTAGACCTATTACAGAATTAGCGTAGGGAAGGTAGAAATTCCTAAAATTAGAAAACTATAATTAAATATTTTATCTAGCTAGATATTCTTACTTCTATTCTTTTAATAAACTTTATATATATATATAGTAGTAATATAAATAGTTAGCTATAAAAGAATAACTTATATAAGCTATATTATAAGGTAGTGTTAGAACCCTAAAAATCTATACTTACTAGGCTAGATCTTTTAGTTTTATAGGTATTTACTTACTTTAAACTTACATATAGCTTTATTTAGTATATATTATCTCCTTCCTAAGAAGAAAGTAGAGATATCTAATATATATAACTTTATTTAGAAGGTTTTCTAATTTTTCTTACCCTCTACCTTACACCTACTATTATAGTATTAAACCTAGGCTGCACGCTATAATAACTTAATATCTATTAACTAATATACTAATAAGTAAGTCCTAAAAGTTATATAGTATATTACTAACGTTTAGCTATTAATCCATAGGTAAAGGTAGGTTTTACCTAAGATTTCCTTTTTTACTAATAACTATTTTATTACGTAAGCTATAGCTATAAAATTTTAATAGCTATTAGTTTTTATATATATCTATCTAGGTTTAAAATCTTAAAAGAAAATATTAAGATTTAGCTTTGTTATTAAGATAATACTAGTTGGTGTTCCTTGCCAAGCATTTCTGCACGGTTCGGTGGTGTGCGCGGTTTGGTGGTGCTTTACGTTAGTATATCTAATAAAGCTAATAATTTAAGTATAGTACTCTATATTATTATATAGGTTCTTTAAACTAAAAAAGGAAATAAGAGTTTTAGAAAGAAGAGGAGTAGAAGGATACTTTAACTATAGCTTTAGTACTATAATAGGCTTAGGCTTTACCTAAGCCTACTAGCTTACTAGGTAGGCTTAATAGTATTAAGAAGGAGCAATTATTACTACTAGTACTTATATAACTGTAGTAAGATATTAATATAAGGAAAAATATAATAAGAATAAGGCCTATAAGCCTTAGAACTTAAATAACTTTAGATAAATAATTATATAAGTAGAGTAGATTAACCTATATTTAATAGAAAAAAAATTATATTAAACCTTAATACTTTAGTAACTATAGTATAAGTAGAGTAACTACTATTATCTACTTAGTACTACTAAGGCCTTTAGCCTATAGTAGACTAGATAAAAGTCTTTTCTCTTAGCTATATATAATATTAAGAAGGAGCAATTATTACTACTAGTACTTATATAAGTATAGTAGAGTATTAATATAAGGAAAAAATATAATAAGAATAAGATATACTAGCCTTAGAACTTAAATAACTTGAGATAAATAATTATATAAGTAGAGTAGATTAACCTACGTCTAATAGAAAAAAAAATTATAGTAAACCTTAATACTTTAGTAACTATAGTATAAGTAGAGTAACTACTATTACCTACTTAATACTACTAAGGACTATAGCTTATAGTAGACTAGATAAATATACGCTCTTTTCCCTTAGCTACGTGTAATAACTTGCCTTATAACTTATCTTTATCTATTATTATATTACTAAAATTAGTATCTACTAAGTTATATTATTAAAACTAGAGGCTTAAATCTACTAAAGTTTCTACTTTACTAACTAGCTCTATTATTAACTTTTAATTAATATATTATAGGACGTCACTACCCCTATATAGCTATACGTAAAAAGGTTAACTACTATATACTATATTATATTAGGTAAGAACTAGCTTATTACTTAAACTATCCTAGGTTTACCTATTAAGTATTATAGTAGCGTACTAATACCTAATCTTAGTTTCCTTACTATAAATAGAGGAACTAAATAAATAGACTAGAGGAAA
>ML976988.1:86684-98790 GCA_010015675.1 Byssothecium circinans
GTATTTACTTACTTTAAACTTACATATAGCTTTATTTAGTATATATTATCTCCTTCCTAAGAAGAAAGTAGAGATATCTAATATATATAACTTTATTTAGAAGGTTTTCTAATTTTTCTTACCCTCTACCTTACACCTACTATTATAGTATTAAACCTAGGCTGCACGCTATAATAACTTAATATCTATTAACTAATATACTAATAAGTAAGTCCTAAAAGTTATATAGTATATTACTAACGTTTAGCTATTAATCCATAGGTAAAGGTAGGTTTTACCTAAGATTTCCTTTTTTACTAATAACTATTTTATTACGTAAGCTATAGCTATAAAATTTTAATAGCTATTAGTTTTTATATATATCTATCTAGGTTTAAAATCTTAAAAGAAAATATTAAGATTTAGCTTTGTTATTAAGATAATACTAGTTGGTGTTCCTTGCCAAGCATTTCTGCACGGTTCGGTGGTGTGCGCGGTTTGGTGGTGCTTTACGTTAGTATATCTAATAAAGCTAATAATTTAAGTATAGTACTCTATATTATTATATAGGTTCTTTAAACTAAAAAAGGAAATAAGAGTTTTAGAAAGAAGAGGAGTAGAAGGATACTTTAACTATAGCTTTAGTACTATAATAGGCTTAGGCTTTACCTAAGCCTACTAGCTTACTAGGTAGGCTTAATAGTATTAAGAAGGAGCAATTATTACTACTAGTACTTATATAACTGTAGTAAGATATTAATATAAGGAAAAATATAATAAGAATAAGGCCTATAAGCCTTAGAACTTAAATAACTTTAGATAAATAATTATATAAGTAGAGTAGATTAACCTATATTTAATAGAAAAAAAATTATATTAAACCTTAATACTTTAGTAACTATAGTATAAGTAGAGTAACTACTATTATCTACTTAGTACTACTAAGGCCTTTAGCCTATAGTAGACTAGATAAAAGTCTTTTCTCTTAGCTATATATAATATTAAGAAGGAGCAATTATTACTACTAGTACTTATATAAGTATAGTAGAGTATTAATATAAGGAAAAAATATAATAAGAATAAGATATACTAGCCTTAGAACTTAAATAACTTGAGATAAATAATTATATAAGTAGAGTAGATTAACCTACGTCTAATAGAAAAAAAAATTATAGTAAACCTTAATACTTTAGTAACTATAGTATAAGTAGAGTAACTACTATTACCTACTTAATACTACTAAGGACTATAGCTTATAGTAGACTAGATAAATATACGCTCTTTTCCCTTAGCTACGTGTAATAACTTGCCTTATAACTTATCTTTATCTATTATTATATTACTAAAATTAGTATCTACTAAGTTATATTATTAAAACTAGAGGCTTAAATCTACTAAAGTTTCTACTTTACTAACTAGCTCTATTATTAACTTCTAATTACCTTAATATATTATAAGATGTCCTTACTCCTAGATAGCTATACGTAAAAAGGTTAACTACTATATACTATATTATATTAGGTAAGAACTAGCTTATTACTTAAACTATCTTAGGTTTACCTATTAAGTATTATAGTAGCGTACTAATACCTAATCTTAGTTTCCTTACTATAAATAGAGGAACTAAATAAATAGACTAGAGGAAAAAGTTAATATAGATAGTTAAGTAATATAAGCTTAATTAGTATATAGTTATACTATATTACCTAGGAGCTTATCTACTTACTAAAGGATAGTAGTAGCACTAGGACTTAAGCTATAGCTAAGTATTAAAGTCTCTTAAGGTAGAAATAGAGTTACTTAAAAAACTTATAGTAGATCTATATAATAATAGAGAGGAGCTTCTTAATTAGAACTAGATAGTATTCCTAAATTAATTATATCTAGAAATAGTAACTTAAGTGCGCGCTTAAGTATATCTAGTATCTAGTACTTTATATTATATTAATATATTATTAAGAAGGGAGACTTATTAGTAATAATTTATATAGTAGCATAGATTAATTTAACTACTATTATCCTTAGGAAATAGTATATCTATTAAGAGTAGAGAGCTTATTAACTACTATTACTATTACGTCTCTTTTATATATAGAAAATATAAGAAATCTAACTATTACTAACGTTAAAGATGCAGCCCCCTACTGCTATTAGATAAAAGTAGTAGGGTTACTTAATAGTATATAAGGGCTATAGTAGGCCTATACCTTTTACTTCTCTATAAATATTATAATTCTATTAATACTTATTAAAATTCTACTCTAAGGCTAGTCTATAATAAGTACTAGATATTTATAAAAGATAGTATTAAGGTAAACTTTCTATAAAAGCTAAAGGTTACTATCTTTATAGTTTTAATATATAGTAATACTAATATTATAGAATATTTAATAGTTTTAGTTCTTAAGGTTAGTAATCTTATATTACTTTATAAGCTTCCTTTTAAAATTATTAAGGGTAGAGGAGTACCTAGGCTTTACTATAGTAATAATATTATTAATATAAAAGAAGATAATAATCTTATTATTAGTCTAGAGGTAGCTAGTATTAAGAATAAAATAAAAGCTAAGAGCCTATAAAATAGTAGTAAAGTTATTATACTAGAGAAGTAGTAATATTTTAAGGCTATAAAAGGTATAGCGTAGTTCTTATAAGTAATTAGGACTAGAGAAGCCTTTAGGTTACTAGGTATAAATAGGCCTAGAAAGTAAGGCGTTTATAAAGGTATTAATAATATTATATTATTAGATTTTAAAGTTAAAGTAAGTAGTAATAGCTATAAGTAATTAGAAGATTTAAATAGTAAGAGTTATAGCTTAGGTATTATTAGCTATAGTCTAGAGATTACCTCTTATATAGATATATACTTTAAACTTAATTAACTAGTTACTATTAAACTTATATATAAATACCTATATAAGAGAAAGGATCTAGGTTTAGGTAGAGTTAATATTATTAATAAAGATCTCCTAGAATGTTTCCTTATATATAATAGTATTAATTTTAGCTTAATATACTATTATAAAGCTAGAGTAAAAGTAGAGAGGTATCTTAATAAAATCTAACTAAAAGTATAGAGGAGGAGGAAGTTAAGATTTATATATTCTCTCTTTAGGAGTAAGAGAAGTAGAGAAAAAAGGTCTAGTATAATATAAGTATTTTTAGTATATAAGTATAAAGTTAACTTAATTTTAGTAATTAAGTATATTCTCTACTTATAAGTATTTATTAGTAGTATACTTATGCTTCTATTAACTAGAGAGCTAGATTACATTTAAGGATATAGCTAGAGTATAATATAATAGTAGAGAACTATTCTATAATAGTAGAGAACTATTCTATAATAGTAGAGAACTATTCTATAATAGAGTAGAACTATTAAGTCTAGATAAGTAGCTTATAGACTCTAGAGTTAGATAAGGATTAATATTAAGTTAATTAGAATTATAGGATACAGTAGAAGCTAGTATAGCTTTAGTAGATAGAATAGTAATAGCCTAAGTATTAGTTATAGTACTATTAAATTTAGGTTTACTTTCTTCTTTTAAGACTAAAGATATATTACTATTTAAAGGATTAATTAGGTTATTAAGCTTAATTATCTATACTATATTTTTTAATACTATTCCTCTTAGTATCTTACTATTATAAGAGCTATAGAAGAAAGATTTATTAAATATAATATTACGTATATAAATAATCTTACCTTAATAGCTAAAAGAGTTTGCTCTAAGTAGCTATACTTAATAGATATTTCTAGAATTAATACCTATAAGGAAGCTAATAAGTACTTAATAGGAGAGCTTATCTTTATATTTAATATACTTATAGAGTATATATAGATATAATAGCTATATATATAAAGATAGGAGAGAGAAAGGAGCTATTAATATACTACTTTAAAAGAAGTTTTCTAATTAAAAGCTTTGACTAGTATCTAATTAAGTATATACCTACTATAGAAGTATATTTCTCTAATAAAGTAGAGAGAAAGACTTAAAGTAGTTCTAAGTAAATAAGTATATTTAATAAGAGACTTATTTAAGTATTTAGTATAACTAGACTATATAGGAGTATCTAGTAACTAAAGCTATAGTTGAATTCCATCTAATTCTATATAGGCTACTAAGGAGTTGTCTAAAGCTTAAAAGCTATAGCCCTATTTACTATTAAGATAAAGGAAATATAGTACTATATTAAAGTAGTATTTAATAAAGGAGTCTAGATCTTAAAAGGCTTTAAAAAGAGAGTCTTACTACTATTTCTTAATTATATAGATAAAGTTAAACTTAGTAGAGAATATATTATAATATAAAATACTACTAAACTATGTATACTACTAAACTACGTAGAATTCCTTAGTAATACTATTACTATCTTTAACACTACTAAACTGCGTATGCTACTAAACTATATAGAATTCCTTAGCAACACTATTACTATCTTTAACATAAAAATGCCTTAATAATATTAGTCTAAAGCACTTTAATATAAAGGTAAACTTTAGCTTACCCTTACTATATATAATAGAGGCTAATTTCTAAGCCTCTAACGCACTACTAAAGCCTTTAATATTAAAGACTAAGTCCTTACTAAACACGCTAAAGGAATACCTTTTTAAGTAGAAATAGTTTTAAACTATTTAAAACTATCCCTAACTAAGTATAAGATAATTATTAAATTATAGATTATAGCTAGAAAAGGAATATTTATGTGTGTAATAGAATTAATAATCTATTACTATCTACTAGTAAGGGAACTATATACTATAAGGTAAAGTACTAACTAGGCACTAAGCTAAGGAAGTATAAGTACGTATATAATAAAAAAGGAATTAATTATAACCTATAAAAGGACTTATACTAAGGAGTATCCCTAAGATAAGGCTAGCTAATACGTCCCTCTAATTCTTCTAGAGTTATAACTCTAATAAGATACTAAGTATATAAAGGATAAAAAAAGCTAGCAAAATAAATAAAGAGTATTAAGGGAGTAAGGAAATAAACACCTAAAGAAATAAGATTAGGGAATAGTCTTAAACTATTTAAATACTAATTAAGTAACTAACATAGTCTAAAGTTAAATAAGGTTTAAAAAACTATAGAATTAAGTATTACCTAAGAGCTTTATTAAACTATTAGCTACTATAGCTACTCTAGGAATATATATAATATTAATACGTCCTTTATAAGCTTCTTACTTAGCGTAGTAATAGTAGATATTAATATACTTTATATAAGTATATTAACGTAAAGCACCACTAAGACGGCTACACCACTGAGACGGCCACTTTTGCTTGGCAGCGAAAACCAAAGAGTATTATCTTAATAACAAAGCCAAACCTTAATATTTTCTTTTGAAATTTTAAACTGAGATAGATATATATATAATCTAATGGCTATTAAATTTTTATAGCCTTAGCTTACGTAATAAAGTAGTTATTAACCTATAAAGTATTAGTAGCTAAAACCTACCTTATACTATAGATATATAGCTAAACGTTAGTAATAAACTATATAACTTGAAGGACTTACTTATTAGTATATTAGTTAGTTGCTATTAAGTTATTATAGCATGCAGCCTAGGTTTAACGCTATAATAGTAAGTGTAAAGTAAGGGGTAAGAAAAATTGGAAAACCTTCTAAATAAAGTTATATATATTAGATATCTTTACTTCCTTCTTAGGAGGACTATATTATATACTAAATAAAGCTATATATAAGTTTAAAGTATGTAAATACCTCTAAAACTAAAAGATCTAGCCTAATATAAGTTTTTATAAAAACCTTAACGCTGCCTTATAATAAAGCTTATATAAGCTATTTTCTTATAGCTAACTATTTATATTACTACTATATATATATATATAAAGTTTATTAAAAGAACGGAAGTAAGAATATCTAGCTAGATAAAATATTTAATTATATTTTTCTAATTTTAGGAATCTCTACCCTCCCTACGCTAATTCTCTAATAGGTCTAGGCTGCAAGCTAAAATTTTAGTGCTAATAGGTGTATTATATATATATAAACTAGCTCTAAAGTTATTATAACTTATTTAGCTAGTTTAGTAGGTATTTATACGCTATATACTAAAAGTAGCCTAGTATTCTCTATACCTATATAGCTTACTAAGCTATTAGAAATCCTAGAATATTCTTTTATAATCCTTGCTATCTATATTATATATATCTGTATTTAAAATTTCAGCTTAATAGCTCTTATATTTAAATTGTTATTAAGATAATACAGTTTGATTTTCCTTGCTAAGCAAAAGTGGCCGTCTCGGTGGTGTGGCCGTCTCGGTGGTGTGGCCGTCTCGGTGGTGCTTTACGTTATATTAGATATCTTTGCTTCCTTCTTAGGAGGAGGATAGTATATACTAAATAAAGCTATATATAAGTTTAAGGTAAGTAATTACCTCTAAAACTAAAAGATCTAGCTTAGGAAGTATAGGTTTTTAAGAAATTTAAATACTACCTTATAATAAAGCTTATATAAGCTAGTTTCTAGTAGCTAACTATTTATATTACTGCTATATATATATATAAAGGTTATTAAAAGAAAAAAAGTAAGAATATCTAGCTAAATAAAATATTTAATTATAGTTTTCTAATTTTAAGAATCTCTACCCTCCTTACGCTAGTTCTCTAATAGGTCTAGGCTGCACGCTATAATTTTACTACTAATAGGTGTATTATATATATATATAAACTAGCTCTAAAGTTATTATAGTTTATTTAGCTAGTTTAGTAGGTATTATAGGCTATAAACCTAAAAGTAACCTAATATTCTCTATACGTATATAGCTTACTAAGATATTAGAAATCCTAGAATATTTTTTCATAATCTTTTAGATCTATATTATATATATGTCTATTTAAAATTTCAGCCGAATAGCTCTTATATTTAAATTGTTATTAAAGGTTGAATATTTGATGTTCCTTGCCAAGCATTTTTGGCGCGCTTAGTGGTGGAATTCGTTATATATAACTATAACGTATTCTACCACTGAAGCGGCTACACCACTAAAGCGGCTATATTTCCTTGGCAACACTAACTTACTTAACTGCATCATTATTATCATCTGTATTGCTATCTAAAAATATATACTAAGTACTAGCCTCTAACTTAGAAGAACCCTCTTTATTAGCTTAATAAGTTCTTACGTTATACCTAGTCTTACCGCAGTTGCTATAGCGCTAAATACCTAGTTATTGCGATTATCATACCTTACCCTTACCCTTTACCCTCGCCCTTTTATAGTTTTAAACTATTCCTAATAGTTTAGAACTATTCTAGTCTACTATAGGACTATACTCTATAGTACTACCCTTTTAAATATACTTATATTTACGTATTTTACGCTTAGTTATAACTATAAGTTGCTATTTAAGCTCTTTAATACGTAACTTTATAAGTATAGTATAATATAGCACTAACTTAGTGCCTTTAATAAGCTATAAAAGCCTATCCTATACTATTTATAGTAACTAGGTAATAGAATTACGTACAAACTTTAACTATAAGCTAAATTCGCGTGTATTACTTAGAGTCCTTAATACCTATAGCGTCTCTAGTAGTAGGTGTCCTAGTAGGGTATATATATAGATATATTAAGATAATTAAGTACTACCTACGCGTTTAGAGGGACTAGCCCTATTACCTTAAAGGCCTTTTAATAGTTCTAAACTATAAACATACTTAAAAACGCGTCTTTAAAGGCTAGTAGGAACGTTTCCTTATTAATATAAAAGACGCGCTATTACACTAAGCCCTAAATAATCTTAGAGTACTTATACTTAAGCAGCAAGAATAACACTATATTAAGTAGCTAGAGGATGTGTAATGAGTATAGTAGTATATAGAGTATAAGGATCTTATTATTATAATAATAATCCTTAAAATCTTAATTTAGATAGCTTTTATAGCTATCTAAAATTAGCAACTAATAGACACTAATAGTTCTTACCTTTATATACGCATTAAAGTGCTTTAACTACGTAAGACTAAGCTTATTAGTTATCTATCTATTCTCTAAGACTAAAAGCTTCTAATTGCGTAGTATATTAGCTTCCTAGTACTATAAAGAGATA
This sequence comes from Byssothecium circinans, assembly GCA_010015675.1. Lineage (NCBI taxonomy): Eukaryota > Fungi > Ascomycota > Dothideomycetes > Pleosporales > Massarinaceae > Byssothecium > Byssothecium circinans. The sequence goes on from ML976988.1 coordinate 94,759, forward strand.
TAGACGTGTCCTTTATATATAATAAATAGTAGGGTAAATATACTATTTAAATATATACTCTAGATATCTATCACTTACTCCATATTACCTAGCTAAACTATTATAGGCCTTTCTTACTTCTCTAAGCTAGTAACCACTTTTATAGAGCTAATAACACCTAACTAAAAGCTAGTCTTATTAAAGTTATATATATTATTATTATATAAGCTATACTTTGCTTTAGTATCCTATATAAGCTTAAACTACGCGCTAACTACCTTAGGATCTTCCTATAGTGCCCTTTAATAGTCCTTTAAATAGTTCTAAACTATTTGTAACTATTCTAAATAGTTTACAAACTATTCTACCTAGTTAATGCCTACTTTCTTACTACCCTGCTCGCGTAGTACTTTATTCACTATATCTAATACTTCATCTAATGTAGGCGTGAATCCTCGCAAATTAAGGTTAAGGATGTATAGGATAAGTATTTCCTACTTAGTTAAGGATAGTTTTAAACAGTTTAGTACTATTTCTAGTTAAAATAGTATTCCTTTAGCGCGTTTAGTAAAGACGCGAGGCTTAACGTTAAAGGCCTTAGCAGGGCTTTAATAGCTTTAGAATTGGCCTCTATTGTATGCGCTAAGGGGAAGCTGTAGTCTGCCTTTGTGTTAGAGTCATTCAGACCTTTATTATTAAGGCATTTTCGTATTAAAGATAGAGTTAGTATTGCTAAGGAATCGTAGGCGGTTTAGTAGTGTAGGCGGTTTAGTAGTACTTTACATTATCTACTTTATAAACTATTAACTAATAGGGTCTACTATATAAAGAGCTATAAAACTATATTAAATAGTTTCTAATATAGGCTCTCTTTTAGGTATATAAAATACTTAATTTATAATATATATCTATACTTTCTTATATATACTAACTAGTAGTACTACTACTATACTACTACTTTTATTAAGAACGTCTTATTTAGAGAAGATAGTTTTATAGATAATAATAATATAAAGTATTACTAAGATAGCTAAACTACTAAAATAGCTAAAATTACTTAGTAATACTAATATTATACTTATTACAAAATGCCTTAAATAATAAACGTAATATGCGTTTAATAAGAAGGTAGAATTAAGCTTACCTTTTAAGCTTACTATTTAGGCTAATTTAAACGCCTCTAATATGCTGCTAAGGCTTATAATATTTATTATTAAAGCCTCTTTAACTACCTTTATAAAATTACCTTTTACTTAGAAATAGTACTAAACTATTTAAAACTATCCTTAACTAAAAAGAAGATAATTATCTAATATATTCTTAACTTTAATTTAGAAGGATTTCTACCCTAGTTACGTAAGGTAGCTAATATAGCTAATAAACTACTAGTTATGTAGGGTAGTAAGCTAGTAGGTAAGAACTAAGTAGAATAGTTTATAAACTATTTAGAACTATTATAAATAGCCTAGCACTATTTAAAGGACTATTAGAAGATATAATAGAAAGATCCTAAAGTAGTTACTACATAGTTTAAGCTTATATAAGATACTAAAGATAAGTATAGTATATATAATAAGGATATGTATAACTTTAATAAGACTAGCTTTTAGATAGGTATTATTAGTTTTATAAAAGTAGTTACTAGCTTAGAAAGGTAATTAAGGCCTACTATTATTTAGCTAAGTAATTATAAGTAAGTAATAAAGATCTAAAGTATATATTTAGATAGTTTATTTATCTTACTATTTATTATATATAAAGGATGCGTCTATATCTCTTTATAGTATTAAGAAGGTAATATACTATATAATTAGAAGCTCTTAGTCTTAAAGAATAGATAGACAAATAATAAGCTTAGTCTTATATAGTTAAAGCACTTTAATACGCATATAAAAGATAAAATAGTAGGTACCTATTAGTTACTAATTTTAGATAGCTATAAAAGCTATCTAAATTAAGGTTTTAAAGATTATTATCTTAATAATAAGATCCTTATACTTTATATACTAGTATACTTATTATATATCCTTTAGCTACTTAATATAGTATTATTTTTACTACTTAAGTATAAGTACTTTGAGATTATTTAAGACTTAGCATGCTAATATATTTACTATATTAATAAGGAAGCGTTTTTACTAGATTTTAAAGATACATTTTTAAGCGTATTTATAGTTTAAAACTATTAAAAGGCCTTTAAGGCTTTAGAGCTAGTTCCTTTAAATGCGTAAGTAATACTTAATTACTTTAATATATATATATATACCTTACTAGGACCCTTACTACTAGAGATAGTATAGCTATTAAGGATACTAAGTAATATACATAAATTTATCTTATAGTTAAAGCTAGTATATAATTCTATTACATAGTTAATATAAATAGTATAGGGTAAGCTTTTATAGCTTATTAAAGGTGCTAAGTTAATACTATATAGTAGTATACTAATAAAAGCACGTATTAAAGAGCTTAAAGAGTAACTTAAGATAGTAACTAAGTAAAAAATATATAAGTATAAGTATTTTTAAAAGATTAGTACTATAAAGTTTAGTCTTATAATAAATTAGATTAGTTCTAAACTATTAAGAATAGTTTAGAACTATAAAAAGGCAAAAGTAAAGGGTAAGTATAAGGTATAATAACTAGGTATTTAGTACTATAGTAACTATAGTAAGGCTAGGTATAATATAAGAACTTATTAAGCTAATAAAAAAAGTTCTTTTAAGTTAGAAGCTAGTACTTAGTATATATTTTTAGATAGTAATATAGATAATAATAAGGATAAAGTTAAGTAAGTTAGTATTACTAAGTATTTTTAGCTATTTTAGTAGTTTAGCTATCTTAGTAATACTTTATATTAATTTTTTTAAGGATTTTATACTCCTTATAGGAAAGTAAATAGTTTAGATTTAAGAGAAATAAAGCTAGTAATATATTCCCCTATTAAGCGCGCTACCCTATTAAGCGTGATAGTTTTTCTTAGTAATACTGACTTACTTAACTTTATTATTATTATTGTCTATATTACTATCTAAAAATATATACTAAGTACTAGCCTCTAACTTAGAAGAATTCTTTTTATTTACTTAATATGTTCTTATATTATACTTAGCCTTCCTATAGTTACCATAGTAGTAAATACCTAGTTATTATACCTTAGGCTTACTTTTTACTCTTACTTTTTTATAGTTCTAAACTATTCTAGTCTACTATAGAACTATACTCTATAGTGTTACCCTTTTAAAGATACTTATATTTACGTATTTTATACTTAATTACTACTATAAGTTAATCCTTAAGCTTTTTAATACGCGCCTTTATTAGCGTGCTACTATATAGTACTAACTTAGCGCTTTTAATAAGCTATAAAAGCCTACTCTAAGCTATCTATAGTAATTAAGTAATAGAATTATATACTAGCTTTAACTATAAGCTAAATTTGCGTATATTACTTAGTATTCTTAAATACTATAGTGGCTCTAGTAGTAGGGGTCCTAGTAAGGTATATATATATATATTAAAGTAATTAAATACTACCTAGGCTTTTAGAGCGACTAGCCCTAATACCTTAAAAGCCTTTTAATAGTTCTAAACTATAAATACGCTTTTAAATATATCTTTAAAGGCTAGTAGAAATGCTTCTTTATTAATATAAAAAATGCGTTAGCGTGCTAAGTTCTAAACGTTCTTAGAGTTATACTTAAGTAGCAAGAATAATACTATATTAAGTAGCTAGAAGATATATAATAAGTACGCTAGTATATAAAGTATAAGGATCTTATTATCTTAATAATAATCCTTAAAATCTTAATTTAGGTAGCTTTTATAGCTATCTAAAATTAGTAACTAATAGACGCCTACTACTATATCCTTTATATATATATTAAAGTGCTTTAACTATATAAAGCTAAGCTTATTAGTTATCTATCTATTCTCTAAGATAGAGAGCTTTTAATTACGTAGTATATTAGCGTCTTAATACTATAAAAAGATATAGATGCGTCTTTTATAGATAATAAATAGTAAGATAAATTTACTATTTAAACGTATATT
>ML976988.1:100895-135660 GCA_010015675.1 Byssothecium circinans
AGTGAGTTGGTGTTGCCAAGGAATCGTGGGCGGTTCGGTGGTGCTTTACGTTAGGTGTAAATCCTTATAAATTAAGGTTAAGAATATATTAAAGAATTATCTCCTCTTTAGTTAAAGATAGTTTTAAATAGTTTAGAACTATTAGTAGTTAAAAAGTAATTCTATACATATATTAAGAAAGGGTCTAATAGTAAATATTAAAAGCCTTAGTAGTATATTAAAGGCTTATAAATTAACTTAAATAATAAGCTTAAAGGGTAAGCTTAATTCTACCTTCTTATTAAATAAGTATTACGTTCTTTAGTTAAGATATTTTATAATAAGTGTAGTATTAGTATTGCTAAGGAAAACTAGCGCGCTTAATAGGGTAGTGCGCTTAATAGGGGAATATGTTACTCTTTAGTATTTACTACCTTTTTATAAGGTCCTACTAGGTTTAATAAGGCTAGGCTTATAATTATGTAGCAAAGGGGAGTGTTTAAAGGCGGACTCTAGCCACGTGACCTAACCGTCACCTTATATAGCCTTCCTCTGTAGTTGCTGCTCGATCACTCAATCAATCACTTTCTCCCACTCATTCAGAACCTCATTCAAACAGGGTCAAGGTACCTTGGTAGGCAGTCTGGGGTTGAGACATGCCGTAAATGTTAAGCATCGATCGATATATTGGAATTTTGAACTGCTGCCGTGATGAATGGGGGAGAAGGGCCCCAGTCCCAAGCGCTCGGTGTTGAGCCACTCTGCAGCTGCAATGCAATGCAATGCCGGCAAGGTAATGGAGATTGATTGCACTGTTGACGGACTGTGGAAGGCTTGATGTGGTACTAGTAATACTTATTGGTATGAGTCCGGAAAACGAACCTACACCCAAATGCAGTAGTCATACTCGAAGTCGATGTTGATGTTGGAGTAACCGTCATCCTAAGCCTAATACATCCGTAAGCGCAACTTCATCAACCAACGCTGAGATACCCACGCAGCACGCACAGCCTACTCTCTCCCAAAGTCCGAACAAAGACACCATACCACGCCGCGCCGCACCCGAAGGTCCAAAAAACACTAGCCCATACCGCCATCTATCCATCCACGTGCCATCCATCCACAAGGCAACCCAAATCATGAAACCGCTCATCGTCATCACCAACAACCCAACCCAGCCCAGCCCACTCCCCTCTAGTCCATGAACTTTCTCGCCCTACCTGTCCGTCAACTGACTCACAAACCAACCCCCCGCTCTCCGCACATGCCGCCGCCGTAAACCGCCGTCCCCAGTATCCCCTACCGGTAAGTTCCAACAAACGCACGTGGATAATAGCTCCACCGCCTTTCCAAGCACGCAGCACGCCCCCAAGAAACAGCCTTCAAGATCGGAAACAACAAAGTACGGAGTACAAAACATAAAAACGTAAAACGTAAAACACCCTCACAAACCATCCTCACAGATCACGATGCCATGCCATGACAAGACAAGACGCACACATCATCCACACCAGCCCACCACCTTCATTTAATATTCAATCCATTACATACATACTGCTGGAGTCGGCATCACGATCACGATGACGATCACGACCCCAACCCGCTCGTTCGACGCACACAGTTTCGCCAATTCCACTCCATTCCAATCAATCCCACCATGCCTGGCATGCCATGAAACGAAACGACAAGCGTGCCGATAATTACGCCACCAAACCACCCACACACCACGCAGTGCACGGCAACCCGTCGCGACTACCTATTATAATTCATTGTTATCGAAGTCTGAAGACGAAGAAGCTAGGAGGGGAGGCCTGGCTATCATGCTGCCTAAGGTATTGTGTGTGACTGACTACTGTTTGAACTTTTGACTTATGACTCGTTCGTTGTGAAGGGATGGGAAGGGTGGGCATGACAGTGCGCGGTGCTTAGAGGAGGGGGGTTTGAAGTGTGAGCCTTGGGCCTTGATGCTTGAGGAGGGAGCTTACCTATGGTGTAAACCTTACTGCAGAAGCGATATTTTGTGTGGTGAGCTAAGAGCTTGAGAAGGTAAAGCGATGACGGTAAGTCAATATTCAAACAGCGCAGTGTATGCAGCACATAGAAGTCAAGACAAAGCGGAGGCACAGAATGTGAGAATAGTAGAGATGATGAATGAGCTGGTATCGTCAAGTTATTGGGTATTAAGTAAGTGTAAGTAAAGCCGCACAACCTTTGAGTGCCCTTCCCTTCCCAGTCCATACCATCCGTGACTGAAAACACCATAAAGAGGCCAGGAAATCTAAGCCTGTCCCCGTTCCGTCCCGAACGCCAAGGTGCCGACCGCGCTGGAACGACAACAGTAAGATTCAGATAAAGTGAAAAAATACAGTGAACCTCCCAAGAGATATAGGTCTATACAGTGCCATGTCATGCAAGGAGAGAGGCCCCATGAAACAGCAGAGAGTTCGTGAGGGCCATAGATACAAAGAGAGTTTGTGAGAAGTCGTGCGACGGCATAGAATAATGGTGAGTAGGGACATGTTGCGGCCTTCGCATTCGTATGTCGCGTCTTGTAGAGGTGGGAGATGAAAGCAAGACTGCCGAGCTGACCCGGACTTTGGCGCGGCTGCATAGCATTTACGGCGGGCCGAAACATTCGGAGCCGAAGATCGGTCCTGTTCAATGCGGTCCTGCCTAAACTGCCCACGGGGCCCGGGGCGACAGAAGCTTTTTTATAGAGGTGCCGCAGACGCATGCGGTGGTAAACAAGTCGAGCGTGTGTTGGGGAGAAGCTAAGCCTGAGGAGTGTCAGGCGTAGCTGAAGGTTGTACACAGCCGCGTGGCAAGCACGGTTGTTTTAATTTAGCATGCGATGCCTGGCGATCATAGTCAGCTTACTGTGCGTTTCGTGGCGGGTGTGGGTGCGCCACCAGCGCGGGAGGGCGCTAGATGACGTTAGGGTCAAACTCACCGCCTAAAGGCTGTCTCGAGGGCTACGGCACTCAATTCTGAATCTTCAGGGAGCTCATCGAGAACGGGGACGAGGCCGGCGAATTTCTCGCCATTCTTGTAGGCGAGCACTGCAGGCACACCCGCGTTCTCCATCTCGGCGTCCTCGTAGTGCAGCCTCACGAAACGTGTTGTGTCGTTGCGTTTCGCGACTTCGTACATGCATTGCTCGACTGCGGTGGATGCATCCGACTGCGGCTCGTTAGTGAATTATTGATGGCAGTAAGAGAAGGGTAGCGTACCATATCGTCGTAGATGAAGACCACGACCGTGACGTCTCGCGCCACCTTCTCAATGGCTTCTAGGTAGCCCTCGCCATCGACTTGGGGCATATTACCGTACACCCGCCTGCTGGGGCTCGTTGTGCGTGATCGTATCCGCTGGCCGGCGGTCTGGAGCTCCTTCAACCGCGCCTCGCGCCATCGCCGCATGAAGCCGTCCTCGCCGTCCTCGTCGGATGAGAGCTGCTTCTCGTCATGGTAAGCGGTGACGGTGTAGCCCTCTGGCTGTGCCTTCTTGGACCAGGTGAAGCGGCGGGCCTGCTTCTTTGCCTTTTCGAAAGCGTGTGCGTCGGCAATCACGCCCTTGGGGCCGGTGTTGGCCTCGGAGCGGATCGACGGCAGGTAGTAGTTGGAACGCATGTCTTTAGGGAGGTCGAGCTCGTCGTCGGTGTCGTCCTGCTCGTGGTAGTGCTTGGGCTCGGCGTCGGCGTCGTGGTCAGAACGGTCGCTGTCGTCGTGGCGGTCCTCTGGGTGTCGAGTCTCGCGGTCCTTGTCTCTGACGAGTTCGTTGAATTCTTTCTGGGCTTCAGTAGTCATAGTGGAGAAGGTGAGTCAAACGGGGGGGCTGTGGTATTTGTATGTAGGCGGAGCGGCGCGGCTGCTAGGTGGTGGGTGCTGGGGAGACGGTCGCGTGTGTCTCTGGGATCCGAGTGGCAGAGGCTTGGCCGTAGTAATGGCAGGGTGTGGGTAGGGATGCGTAGTTGGCAGGGCAGCTATTTCGCGGTCGGTTTCAGGCCAACAGGCGTGTTTTGGCACATTCACGGCGCGTTTCTTGGCCCCGGCAGCGCGTGTGCGAGGTGCAGCAGTGGTGGACACTTAGGGCTGACGTCTGGCTGGCTGCCACGAGGCCGCTAGATTGGCGAGCTTCGAAACATTGGAGCCACCCATTGTCCACTTCACGCCCAGCCCTCCGCCCACTGAAACCCATCCTGTATCGCAACTCTCCCCCGACATCATCGACTCCTGCGAACTGGCCAGCGACTGCCAGTCCCTTTTCATGCGCAACGGACCCGTGGCCGTCCACGTCACCGCCCGTCTTTTGCCTTCGAAGTTCGGGGACAGCAACTTCATGCGCCTGAGCTTCAATCTCCCGCTTCGGACCTCCACCTGTCCTGTTTGAGAAAGGGGCCCCCTGACCCCAGATTCGCGCCTTTTCGACTCGGCTTCGAAGGCTTTTCTAGAAGCCGGCAAATCTCCTAGAATACAGTACCCTGCAGGCCAATCGCCCTCGGGTGGTGCTAACGTCTCACTTCTTCATCCACCCATTCACATGCACCCCCTTCTTTGCTCACTCTACGCGTCCATAAGAATAGTGGCAACCGACTACGGGGATGCTATTTGCCACGTGCATGTATGTTGGCGCCGGTCGCACAATACTCCACAGTTGTCGTACTACTACGGTACTACCTCTGCGTAGTAGACGCTCAAGCATTCAATAAAATGAAAAGATGACCGAGTTCGTGTGACCAAGTATAGAAACCTGCTACCGACTGATTCAGTATCAATAAGCGGCCACCAATATCTTATCGATGCCAATAGCGCATCAACATACATACCACTGAGGCTACCTTCAGGTACGAAATTCCGAATTCGACACCGCTCACACGGTTACGATCCTATTACGATCCTTTCTAGACGGGAAACACGAGCCTTGCACAGACTCCGGTGCCATGGACTGTGTACGTACCGGTACCTGCTCGCCCTACCCTTTAGGGTAGGCGACAGTTACAAAAAGATGGCCTGATCGTCCTAGTGACATGTTGATGTGCGAAACGGATCCACATGGACAACCTGACAACGACGATTCTTGTTACTTGTACCCCCGCTGATCATATGAGCGGTGAGTTTCCAACTTTTCGGTACATGCAGGTACTGCTGTCCCACGCGCCTACATACTTAGGCAGGGTCATCATATAATCCGTGGCGTGAACGACTGAGATGGCAATCACCCAACTTTCCCAACCCCAACATCCCGCAAAAATTACAGCTCACCCCATACTCGATTGTGAGACCAACGTTTGCGCAGCATACCCTCTCGCGCCTTTACGCACAAGGGACCTCGCTGCCGGATCTCGTTAAAAACACCAACACGACTCCACCAACAACGCCCCTATCTACCCGCCCGCGCCGCATTATCCACGTGGACGGAATACGATGAACTGCTCATCTCTCCTGTCAATGGCTATTATCCCTCAAGACTCCCACCGTCCCAGTCATGTCATCTCCCCACATACCCTCCCCATACCCTTAAAACCCCTAATACAACACATACCAACAAGCCAACCCCTTTCTTTTATTATTTTCGCTCTGCCTCTCACATACATACAAACACACCACCATGTACACGCCGAGGCATCCTCGCACCCCCGAAAATACCCGCTATGCCTAGGTAATGAACCATCCATGCCATGAACACCACTCAACTCCAGCCTAGCCTTGCCTTGACTTGCCTTGCCCACACCCGCAGCCGGACTCCGCGCCCTTCCAGCCAGTCCAGTCCCTTAGATTTTAAGCGCTGCCAAACTTAACCCATCCCGCATGCAATCCATACTGTATGTAGCGACTGCACGCCGCGCTCCATGCATGAACGACATGCCGACGGAGATCCTCAAACCCCCCCTCCCACCCCGCTTAGGCATAGTGGCGCTGCGTCAAATATCCGACACCAGTAATAATGCCATCGCAAAAGGAAAACGAAAAAAAGAACCAAAAAAAGGAGGGGAAAAAAGGAAGAAAAACTGACCCCGCCATGAGATTGTCCACTATGCAAATGTTATGTTCAGCCTTCGCCTCCTGGAATCTAGACCCTAGAAGGACAACGTACAATATAAGTCTTTTACGCCACGATACCATTACTGTAGGCTTTGTTTGGAGAAAAGGTGTCCGCCCCCCATGTTGTTGTTTTTGTAATTTTTTTTAGCGGAGAGAAAGACCAAGGGTACCAAGCGTTGTGTTCATGGTGCTACCTTACTTATCGCATGCCTACGGTATGGCGTTCCGCGCACCGCTTCGCCCTTGTACTTAAGTTAAGGGAGGTGGTACCTCAACCTATTTTCTGGATTACACCAACGGCAACACTAGTCACAGCACGGCATAGTACACAGCATAACCACCGGAAAAGAACAGCATGTTTGACTGTAGAATATTAAAAAGGGCGCGGGGGCACTGCGGCACCTCCATCCATGCTGGGGAAAGGGGAACCAGAAAAGGGTCTATCTACCGTACGCACGTGCGTGTGTGCGTGTGTGATATGTCATTGACGACACGACGCTTTTGAAGGGGGTAGAAAGAGTTAGAACTTACACGTAATTCCGTTAGAATCAAATAATGTCCAATCTCCAGGGCAGAAAGAGCCAGAGCTCCAGTCTCCACATCCATGCCGCAAACCTGGCACCAGCACCACACATGTCCACCAGTCACCTGTCATCTCCACACAAAAAGCAAAACACCAACTTACACATCACGGTTGTAAAACACGCAAAAGATAAAGAGGAAGAAGGTAATCCGTTACTACTATCTCACTCCCAGCCCATTCCCACCTGCCCCTCAATCTCCACTCCTCCATCGCCTAGATCGCAAATCATACAGAAAGGGGAAAACACCACACACACGTACACCTGCACCCAAAGCTCCATTCGTTCATCGCTTCCCACCATCACCATCCCCCCAACAAATCTCCCATGCCCACAACCTCTGCACCAAGACCCCCGACATGACCAATAAATTCGAAAACATACAGTCCGATTCCTGTTCAGCCAGGCCTGTCCGCCTTGCCCTGCACCTTCTCATCTCCATTTAACAAAGAGAAAGAAAAGCCAAGTGCTTTTTCCGCTTGGGCCCGAATGTGTAGCAAGAGGCTGAACGATTGAGTTGAGGACATGAGCTTCGCTTGCCTGCACGGCCGTTACAATGACATGATTTGGGGATGCGGCCGGAGGACGGCAGAGAGGGGGGGGGGGGGGGGTGTAATTGCAGACGCTACACTCATGTACGCAGAAAAAGCCGGCCCACAATTCGACACAAAAGGTGCGCGAGAAAAGAAAAGCCCGCTTTGTCGAGAGAGTAAAGGGAAACAAGGAGGAGAAAAAGAAAAAGCTAAAAGAAAAAAGTGGTATGAGGAGAATTGGCAATGAAAAATCCCAGCGCCTCGCGACACGATGGCCGTCTCGTTTTCCAAGAAGATAGTAGTATTATGCTGGTACGAGGGTGCAACAGGGGAGATGTGTAGGCCGAGGAACGTTCGAGCTTGAGAGGGTATGGTATGGTGTAAGAAAGCAAACAGGGATTTTGTCGGGCCGGGCCAGATTAAAGGTAATGTGCGCTCGCCGTCGTTCAAGGGTACATCATCTCGTCTTGTCGCATGTTATCAAAGACAGCGTCAATTATGCCCAGATGCGTAGCTGTGCCAATTAGTTATGTGCTATGTTATGGCCGAACTCCAAACGTACCATTGAGTCCCAAGAACCTGTGCAGAGACTTAGTGCGTCATTGCTTACACCGAGACAGCTAACACGGTTATCGTGTCCTTGCAATGTGCCTACTCGCTCGCCTCGGAGAACGTCCCAAACCTAGTGTTGTCAGTCTTCTGCGGTGTGTATTAAGTCGAGGTAAACCCACCTTGCACTCAAAATCATCGTAACCTGCAAACAACAGACGACCAGAGACGGAGAAAGCAACCGATGTGATACCACAAACGGGCTCGGGGATCTATCCATGAACATTAGTAAGATGAATAGAAAACACAAGGACAGAGGGTGAGCGCACAGTGTAAGCTTGTAGCTCGCGGTCGGCACGGATATCGAACAGACGGCAGGATGCATCGTCAGAGCCGGTACCGAATGCGTTGCCGTTGGGGAAGAATTGAATGGCATTGATGTCGGAGTCGTGCGCAGCAAAAGTCTGGACACACTTCTGCTGACGGATATCCCAGAGCTTCGCGAACGCGTCACAGGCACCAGAGACGAATTGGTTGTGGTCGAGCGGATTTATGCTCAAGCTCATCACGTCACCCAAGTGGTCGGCGAACTCGTGCACCTTAGAGCCAGTCTCAAGATCCCAGAGCACACAAGTCATGTCGCCGGACGAGGTGAGAATGCGCTTGTCGCTGATGAAGCGGCAGCAACTCAAGTAGCCAGAGTGACCGGACAGTTCTCTCGCGACACGGGTGGGACCTTCTCGGGCCGACAAGTTGTAGATGGAGCAGATGTTGTCCAAACCACCGCATGCCACGTAGTTTCCCGAGGGCGAGTACGCGCAGGTCATGACCCATGACGATCGCAGAGGGATGGCGTGGACCTTGTTTGTTGTGTATGCGTCCCAGATGATGAGCTTGCCGTCTTGCGACGCGGAGACCAGGTGTCGTCGGTCGGTCGACCAGTGCATGGCGTAGATCTTGGCGAGATGGCCCTTGAGGGTGCGCTTCGTCTTCATCGTCAGACGCGGGAGGGCTTCGACCCGCTGCCTTGCGACATCGCGGACTGCAATGGGCTGTTAGTAACGCTGCGGTGCAGTGGAGACGAGCGATTGAGTAGACGTACGGGTTGTGTCAGCAAGCTCGTCCTTCTTCCGTTTTATCCTGTCCTTGAGCGCCTCGGCATCGCGTCGGGCGATCTGAATCTTCTGCTGAATGGATTCGGCACTCATCTCGGCCATGCTCTACTGTCGCTAGAAGGGAGGAGGCGATGCTGTTGGGGAGGGCAATGGGGGGAGCGATCCAGGGGCGGGCGTCGGAGAGCGCAACAGCGGGCGGCGGCACACGCAGCGGATTCGCAGACAGGACGAGGCACGGCAGCAACGACTCTTTGCGCGCGCTGTAGTAAATGCTCCTGCTCTTGGTCTCGCGGGTAGCGGTCGACGGGCGGGCGTGGGCGTGGGCGTGGTGAGCAGTGGGTAGTGAGGGCGGAGGGTTGGCCGTTGTGCTGCAAAGAGATGAGGTACGGGGCCTGGCTGGGGAGAGCTCTTGGCCTGGGCAGCCGAGATGACCGACGGGAGGCTCGCGCGCTGTTCGCAGTTCGCAGTTCCTACCGCAACAACAATCCAGATCTCCGCAGCGCAGACGGACAGAAGAAAGGGCACGAATGGTTTCTAGAAGATGGCTTAAGATGTTTGAAGACCCAAAAAAGTGCTGTGAGATGTCAGAAGCAGCGCCCTGGCCTGTCCATCGCACCTTCTTCATCAGTTGTCATCCCCTATGCTCCTTCTTTGGAGAGCACGTCACTAGTCCGTTTAGTCACTAGCGCAAACAAAGCGGGGCTCCATTGGCTGATTCGTCCGTTCCGCCGTCGCACAGCTGCCAGCGCTGCATGTCATCCATCAGCGCCGTTTGCCGATTGCTAACCCTCTGCTCTTCACTGTTGCTGACCACCATGCCTGCATCGTCTTCTGCGCCCGTTGATCTGGAATACACGCGCAGACTGCCCAAAATCGAGGTACCTGGCCAGCCTCCCCTAGACCTGACGCCAAGAGCGCATGGACTTTCGATACTTCCGTGAACGGCTGGCTAATCTGAAGCCCAACCCACCAGCTTCACGCACACCTGACGGGGAGTATCAGTCGGGAATGTCTGCATGAGATTTGGAAGACGAAGAGGGCACAAGAGCCGGAGTTGGATCTCGACGATCCCCTCACCGCAATCTCTCTCGACAACGACATCAACACGTATGGCTCACTTTTTAGATCAATGACACTGTCTCTCCCTTTTTATATATGTTGCCTGATGAAAGAGGGTTCATTCAAGCCTTTCGCTGCGGACTCGCCCAATCTGTTCATGGATGAACCTGCCTCCTCAACACCGCGCTGAACTTTCCTTCTGGAATCATGAAGCAGCACTGTGACCGGGCACTACCCGTCTTCCCCGCTATCAAAATACTCTTCTCCCTCTTGCGAAAAAATTAATTCCAAATATACAAACCATCTACAACAACAACAACAACAACAACAACAACAACAACAACAACAACACACTGACACCACACCAGCTTCTTCCCCCTCTTCTCAACCTACATCTACAAGCTCTGCAACACCCTCCCCAGCATCGAGTAAGCCCCAAACCCACTAAATCCCAAACTCACATCAACATATACATAAACCAACACGTGCCCAAGATACTCCACAAAAGCCGTCCTCAACGACTTCCAATCCGACGGTGTAACCTACCTCGAACTCCGCACCACCCCGCGCGCCATCCCCGAGAACAACATCACAAAAGATGCCTACATCACCACCATCCTCACCCTCCTTCACGCCCACAACACCAACCCCGCAAACTCCATGAAAGCCCACCTAATCCTCTCCATCGACCGCCGCCACACCCCCACCCAAGCCAGCGAAACCGTCTCTCTCGCCCTCAAACACCGCCGCAACGGCGTCGTCGGCCTCGATCTCTGCGGCGACCCGTCGAAAGGCGACGTCCGCGCCTTCACCCCCGCGTTCCAGCGGGCGAGGGAGGAGGGCTTGCCGATTACGTTGCATTTCGCCGAGATCGAGGAGAGCGCGAGTCAAGCCGAGCTGGAGACGTTGTTGAGTTGGCGCCCCGGGAGGATCGGCCATGTTATCCATGTTTCGCCCGCGTTCAGGGAGAGGATTGTGGCCGAGGGCGTGGGCGTCGAGTTGTGTTTGAGTTGTAATGTTAAGGCGAAGATGGTGGCGGGGATGTATGCGGATCACCATTTTGGGTGGTGGAGGCAAACGGGGGTGCCGCTTGCTATCTGTGTGAGTTGACGGTGTTCTCCTTTTTGTGGGAAAGGGGAGTGTGTGGAAGAGTTGGGCTAATGTGTGTGCGGTTAGACTGATGATGTTGGCGTATTTTGCAGTCTCTTGTCGGAAGAGTATCTTCTTGCTGCTACGCATTTCCACTTGACGAGGCGGGAAACGAGGGAGTTGGCGGAGCGGCCGATACCGTGTATTTTCGGCGGGGAGGAGGAGAAGGCGCGGTTGAGAAGGATGTTTCACAAGTTTGATGAGGAAGAGAAGGAATTCAAAGAAGACGATGTGTAGAAAGGTTAAAGGATTGAAGCTTTCTATTCTATGCACAACCAGCTGCACTTAAAAAATCTCGCAACGCTTTCCGCGATTCAGACTTGATAAAGTGTTACAAGGCCTTTGTCTAATTACTGTAGTTATCTAATGGTATCGTCTACAAAGTGAACCAACCAAGAAATAAAAGCAAAGAAAGACTTCCCATCACACCTCAAGCAACCCCACAACCTCCCTTACCAACCCTTTATCCTCCACACTCTTCGCCTTTCCCGCCAGCTTCCCCACCGTCCCCGCCGCATCCATAACCCTCCAAAGATCCCTTACCTCGCCCTCCATATCCGCCGCATAAACAAGCCACCCCATACAGATCAGCGCCATCTTCATAACCTCGCTCCACTCGTCCTCACCACCAAGGATCTCTAGTAAGCTCGCTAGTAATTCGACTTGTTCCGACTCGTCGAGTTCGGGACCTGATAGCGAGTGGGAGGAGGAGAGGTTGGAGTTGGAGTGTTTTTGCATGCGTATTTTATGATTTGAGGACGCCATGTTCATAGCGAGACTGAGAGCGGAGGCTTTGAGCGCGGGGTGTTTGTCGTCGAGGAGGGCGGTTGTGAGGAGTGTGATCAGCGCCGAAGATAGTGGTGGGGAGAGGAGATGTGGTATGAAGAGCGGCGAACTGAACAAATTGCATGCCAAGTGCAACGTTATGAGACGTAGAGAATACGGTGCTTTCTCACCCAGTCCATTAACATGCCCCAATAAATGCGCGATCGTAGCAGGCGTGCCCGTGGCTCCTGCATGTTCTTCGGCAAAGAAGCCCGCCACCCTTACATCTGTGAGCGACACCCTGAGCAGATCGAGAGATGTGAAGAGTAGATCTAGAGGTAGCGTTGTGGTACTCTTTCTCAAAAAGTCGGCGAATTGAGGGAGTTTGGTGAGTGGTGCATCGATCGCTCCGAAGCGCTCGCGGGATTCGATGAACGAGACGATGCTTGAGACTGCGGGGTCTTTCCCTACGTCTCCCATCTTCGCGACGACTTTGTTGAGCGGGGGGACTTTCGCGTAGGTTACGGGACGCTGGTTCTGTCGTAAGAGTGTGGGCACGCTCTTTGACAGATGTGGGTGCGCAGGGAACGCTTCGTTGACCAGCATCTCGACATTATTTCTCAGCTGTCGAGGATCTGCTCCGCTCCATTCATCACGCTGTTGGCCACGGATGTAAGTGATGAAGGTCGGCGTTGCGCGGACATTGGGGTATCGGGAGCCAATTGAACGGTCGGCATAGCTGAAGTCGATCTTAATAAAGACGCATTTCTGCCCCAATTCTGCGGCGAGATCATCATACGGCCGGTATATGATCTTGCAAGGTCCACATGTTGCGCTCGTAAAAAAGATGACGGCACAACGATCCTCCGCGATGTTGAGCAGGCGGTCCACGTCGCGAATACTCGTAACGTTGTTCACACGTCCTGTAGCTTCCGCGAGCGCTGCCTCTGCCGTCGAGGCGGGAAGTGGTTTCGCCGTTGGAACTATATTCCTTGCAGCCCCATTTAGCCTCGAATAAGAAGAAGCAGGATCAACCGCACCGGCCTGGGGTGTTGGGGCTTGCACAACCGGCCGCATCATAGCATCCAACCTAGGCTTCAACATCTGTCCGAACGGCGTGTTAAGCACAGTCTGCGGTAGACTCGTAATATGGTCCGGAATCCCCTTGCCAACCAAAAACATAGCAAAGTCATTCGAGAAATTGTTGCAATTATGGAGGAACAAGTCGTAGCTTTCGGCGGTGTAGATGGTTTTGAGGCTTTCGAGGTATTCGAGGATGACTTCGATGGGCAGATGGGTTTGGCCTAGATGGATGGTCTCCATAGGCGCACCGTGGTGTGTGGTGCCTGCGCGACATGTTTGCACGCCTTGGCCGTAGTAGTATTCTATGGAGTCGAGAACGATGGAGGTATGGTATACGGCGTCGATTTGGGTACCGAGGAATTGCTGGGAAAGTGAGCGTGCAAGACCCTGCGGAGTATTAGCACGTCATATCTCTTGTTTCTCGAAATTGCCTATAGTGACTCACTTGTGAAAGGTCGTACACGTAAAGTTGCACATCCATCTGGGAGAGTCGTTGTGGAGGTCAAGCTGTGGTGTTATCGGAGCATGAAGAAAGAGAGAAAGCGGCCAATGTAGGTTGCTGCGATTGTCAATATGGTTGTTAGAGGTGTTTGTGAAGTTTGAGTGCAGGCAACGGCTGACGTCTGCTGTATTCTAGAAAGTTCGCGGCTCGCGAACGACGATGGGAAGTGGCGGTGGCGGGGCAGCAAGCACGCGTTAGCACGTGCGCTTTCGTCCGGGCTATTCCAAAACACTTCAGCTCATATTTACCTACACTCAACGAAGCCCTTTTAACCTCTTCCTACTCCTGCGTAAAAGAGCAGGCCTAGCTTTACAATTTTATATTTTATTAAAGTTAAGGGAGAGTAGTTAACGTGTTAGTTATTGTAGGCGGTCTTTAGTGAGAGAAGTATTATGTGCGCGGGGAATTCTTTCAACCGCGTGGGTACCTACATGTAGTGGTTGCGGTTCGGTAGTGAACATCAAGTCAACCATACTTTGACTAACAGCACATGATCCAAGAAATAGTAAGATATGTTTGTATTCAAGGCCCCCTTTCTTCCTTGCGTAAAACACCTTCACTCTACCTCCCCAGACTTAAGCAATATAGCTATACATTCCGCCCTCCTCTCTCTCTAGAAACTCCTTCTCAATCAACCGATCAATATTCTTCTTGATCCCCGGCACGTCCAAAGTACCCCTACTTCTCGTTATCCTTATAGTTTCCGCCACCAACTCACTATGCGTAATCGTCTTCCTCGCCTTCAAGATACGCACAATAGCAGCTTGCGTCTCAAAGTTTCGGTCGGCGGCGACACGTTCGTGCGTGGCTTTGTTCTCGGCGGCTGTCTCTTTGAGCTGTACTGTGTTGATCTTGATGCGGTATTTAGGGTCGGTGAAAGAGGCATTGAGCGTGAAGGTATCGGTCGGATCGATTTCGCGGCCTTTGGGGTGCTTTGTAAGGGGTCGGAGTTTGGCGCAGGCGAGAGATTGGAGGGTGCGGTTTAGTTCGGGCGGTGCTATCGACAATTAGTCAAGATACTATGCAACAATCATGAAGTACTTACGCAAGCCGGTAGCTTCTTTCAGGTAGTTGTAGTCAATATGCTCGTCGACCCCAACGCCGTTGAACAACAACAGCACAATCGCCTGGAAGGACGAGACCACCAACTCCTTGCTGGCCTTTGGAAACTTCGCCTTGATTTGACAATGAGCTAGAGCGTGCTTCCATTCAAGCTTGCGACCCGAATGCTTCGCCTTGTAATGCTGTTCAAATTTATCGATCTCTGTTTGGATCTGCGTTGGAATGATGACTGGAACGGTGGGATAAGTCGGCCATGCAGAAGATGAGAGAACATTGACGTTAAGGTCGACAGCATGCTTCTCATTGCGCTCCTCGGAGATGCTTTTATACGATGCTCCTTCCTCACGAGAAAGCTCGATATCTTTGAACATTTGCTCGAGGTTGGCTGTGAAGCCAGCACCACACTCTATAGGCTCGTCAGCATGCGATTTGTATTGGTGATTCAAATCCTGACTTACCGGTCTTCAGGCGCGAAAGCATATTTCTCTCTGCATCCGCGCTAGCGCTTCTTCCCATCAACAACCGACGAGCAAGATCCTTCTTGTAGAAAGCCTCAAAGACTGCCTTGCCATGTACAAACCGGAAGAGATCCAGCACTTGGTCGAGCTGGTTGTTGACTTCAGTATCTTCATCAAACGCCTCATCTTCATTATCCTCCTCTTCATCTGCTACAGCTGCTTTCTCTGTCTTTCGACTAAGCTGCGCTGGAATAGCTTTGGCTCCGCCTCTCAAGAGCATGTCAACGTATTTAGCGATCATCTCGCCGGGTTTAGAATTATCAGTATTCCACGTCGTGCTCGACTTCTTTGTTTTGTTCATGAACGTTTCGAATGCTTCGCGTAGACCATGGCCTAGGTCAGCATTGCGGCGGAACGCCTTTATCCAAATGGTGTCCAATTGTCGTTTGAGAGTCAAAAGGTTGACGACCATGCCTTCTTGTTCCTTCTCGTTGAACACAATCGCCGTACCGGTGTCTTCGATCCACTTCATGAATGCAGGCCGTAATCGAACACCGAGTTTCCTACGCTCTAGAATGGTGTATAGCTGTTCCAGATCCTGTACGGCATTGTCTTCAAGGAGATCTGCAAGTTCGTCCTGGTTGGCTGCCATGTATTAGTGGAACTGTCAAAGAGGCAAAAGTGAAATATAACATACTCAGTCTTGACTCTTTCCTCGAAATCAAATGGTCTTCCAGCAGTGTAAGCAGATCCCTTCTCGTGGAACCGTACAGCCCAAATATTTCCACTCTGGCCATCTCGCTCTTCATCAGCGCCAGCGCGCTCTTGACGTATTCCGGGAGTGATTTCTCGGCGCTCGCGGCATCCGACCATTCCTTGATATATGTCTGGCTGAGCTCCAGCATACGCGGCTCAAAGTGCTTCGTGTAGACCTCCATCTTGGTGAACATGTCGATAGCCTTGGAGAACAGGTCTCTGTCCAGATCCTCTCCCGCTCGATCCACAGCAATCAGATGGCAAGCACCATCTACAATCTTTTTATTCAATTTCGCGTGTTCGAATATCGAGGAACAGAAGATACCGATGAGGATTTCGTTTAACCATTCCTGTCTCGGGAGCAGGTATGAGCGGTCGAGGTAGCAGAAGATCCAGGCGATGTATTTCTGTGTAGCATTAGCATGGATGCTCCCATTAAACAACCGTTCAGGTTCAAGTCTTACCATATGCTCATTCCAGGTCGCCCAAGCCCCTAGGGCCACCCTCAAAACATCCACATCTTTCCTCCCCACCGTTTCCATAACCCTCTCTCTCAACGCCCCTCCGACGTACTCCCTGCTCTTCTTGACCAGCCTGTCCTTGACATCTTTAGCTAGTCCCTGTCGGCAGAGATTCTCCACGCCCTTGTACAGCTCCTCCAGACTGAAGTTGATCTGTTCCTGCTGGAAGATGGTGTCCAGCGCTTTATCCACCTTGACCCACGTCTGATCTAGAAATACCTTTGGATCGGACCTCCGTGTCACTTTGAAGTTCTTTACCTTGAGCTGTTTAGGCCCGGTGTTAGAATGCATATTTGGCGTCGCCTTCCGCATCCCGTTTCGCCGTGGCGGCGTGCCACTCCCAGTTGGCGGGCTAGAGCTCAAATCCACAACCTCGGCATGTCCAGGCGCATTCCCCCTCTTACTTGGGAAATGGTACATACTTGAGGTACTCATGGCGGGTGGTAGAGGAGACGTTCGGGCCTCGGGTGATAACCTATCGAGCTTCGCGCGCTTGCTGGACGGCGAGAGGGGAGCGGTGGCGGTCGAGTGTGGCTTTTGTTGCGTGGTAAAGAGCTCTTTGATGGTCTTTCCCGTGCCCGTGTGCTTGCGTTTTCTGTCACCCGGATTCGAGGACATTGGAGGGCGCATGTGGGTGCGATGAAGTCAAGGTTTGGATTATGCAGCGTGGATTGATGAGCAGAGCGTTCCGGGATGACGGCGCGAGGCTAGCGCGAGTTGGGGTGGCACGTTGATGATATCGATAAGACTTTAGACTGAGGTCATGTTCTCTTGTGCGTCTGCTATTACCTTGGTAGGGAAAGAAAATGTAGGAAGGTCGGAGTTTCTTGGATTCAATGATAATACCCGGCTAAATACAGTCATACATGATCGAGCATCTCTCTGGTGTCTGTGCCACCATCATTCTCGGAGCTGTTCCACAATAGATTCCGTATCAAGAATTGAATTGGTATGATGTTGCTGTTATATAGGTTTTAAAGCTAGTGCTCCACAGGGATATGTCAAAACCTAAATCAGAAGTCTCGGGTGCCAAATACCGTGGTGGAGTCAACCTTAAAATATAGAAATGCATTATATAGCAGAGCAGTATGACACGCAGTACACCTCAGCCTGTAATAGCTATCGTCCAAATTATGTCCTTCCAAAGCCTTTCCAAAGTGCTCAAGCTCAAACTCCAGCCCAGGGTATAACGACCGCGCCCACTACAACCTCGTTCTCATCAAATATCCAGCATCATACAAGCGCCAGTCCTGCCACAAGCCCTCCCGCAATCACCCCGAAAATCTCAGGCCTCATCGCATATCCACCATTGTTGCCTGCTTGTGATGTACTACTCGGCGAAGGACTCGGCGCTGCAGACGATGAAGGAGGTGGCGGAGTGGTGCTCGGCGATGCAGATGACGATGCGGATGACGATGTGGAGCCGGGGAAGGGAACGATGGAAGTGGTAATGACGCTGAATGAGGTCGGGACGGTTGCAGGCGGTGCTAGTGAAGAGGAGGAGGAAGGTATGGGACCGCTAATCGCGCTGAATGAGACCGTCGGGTTTGCGGGAGGAGCGAGGGTTTTCGGCGCGCCGAAGGTTGGAGCGTTGGTAGGGTTGAAGACTGGAATCGTTATAACTTCTAAGCCAGATGTCAGTGCTGGATACCGGATGACGAGGGCAAACAAGCCCGAACTTACGACCGCTGTATGTGACTACAACCTCTGATCCTGTCGGCTTGAGATCGAGGTAGCTGTCATCGCTTTGTTGGGCGCAGACCGCAGCTGCTAGACCGAGGACGAGGATTGTTGCGCTCTTCATGGTAAGGCAGTAAGCTGTTGGAAGCTGTAGGTGTAATATGTAGGTTGTAGGTCCAAGTCAAGGCTGCTGATGTTGATGTCAAAGAAGACGCAGACAATATATCCAGAAGCCTTTGTTTCTCATGTCTTCTCCCAAAACATCTGAGAAATGACCTTGGGAGCCGCTGTATAGAGCATCAGCTCCTACCATCTCGTGCCGCTTGTTTCACTCGCCCCTAGACCGTATTGATTGACGCGGGGCCGACCCCTTACGGAGATCGCGTGTTCGCCGTAGGGGCGGTTACGAAAGAGATGAGGGCCATGCTCAGGAACGCTGACAGGTTCTGCATAGCGCCCGACAAGTCTGCTGATGCACTGCGCTTGCTGGTCTTTAGGTCGCGAGGTGAAAGTGGGAACTCGACCGTTTATTGGAAGGGTCATGAGTTTCACCTCCACTAGTGATATCGTTTATTGCTGGAGTACCCCTGACTTGTTTTGGGGCAAGTGAGGTGACGATACATATGCACCAATAAGATCCTTGGTTTAGTTTTCCTCAAAACCAGCAACATGGGAAACGAAATCGCACCGCTCGGTGTATTTTATTTTACCGTGTTCGGCTGCTGTATCTTTTGGTAAGATTATTTCTCGACCTTTAATTTATATTGCATTCTTTTCCTTCCGGGTACACTTTAACTTACCAGCTCCCTATCAAACACGCTCCAGGCGGAGACTTTACGCGGTACAACATCATATTCTAAGCATCAAGTTTAGATGCTATCTACAAGTAAAATACGATGGAAATGAGGAGAAAATCCGGCCACTTACACCTATGTAGTATTTCTTTGTGAAAACTATGCGTCAAATTGTGGCTTAGACGTAATCAGCCTAGTACACGTGAAGAGAGCGTACCTCAAGGTATATATTTCGACTATACCTATGACATACCAAGCGCGAGGTTACTACAACAACAAACCGGCACATCCTAACGCCCATACCCGCTACAAATGAAGAACCAAACACATCCCTCACCAGCCCAAGCAAAGCCCTGGCCCCCACCATTCACAACGTCGCCAAAGTCCCCACATACACACACGCACACCTTCGTCCTCCTCCACGGCCTCGGATCCAACGGCGACAAATTCGGCCACGAGCTCCTCGAAACCGGCCTCTCAACCAGCCAAAAGAACCTCGCCGATGCCTTCCCCGGCGCAAAGTTCACCTTCCCCACCGCGAAAACGCGCAGAGTAACCGCGTTGAAACGCTCAAGGATACCGGCATGGTTCGACACGTTTAGTCTTGCGGATCGGTCGCTGAGAGAAGATGTACAGATAGACGGCCTTGTCGAATCGGCTGAGTACATCCGGGCGATTGTTAGGGAAGAAGTTGAGAAAGTGCCGGCGAGGAATATCGTTCTGGGGGGTTTGAGCAATGGATGTGCTATGAGTCTTATGGTACTGCTCAGCCTGGAGTTTCCCATTGGGGCTTATGTTGGAATGAGCGGTCGTCTTCCGTTTCGGAAGGATGTTGAGGATATTCTGCGCAATGCGGACGCGACCACCGACGACGTCTTCGGCGAAGAGGACGCACTAGGGGAAAAGAGCGCAGCTTGCCAGGCTCTTGAATTTGTGCGAGATCTGCTATCTTTGGATTCACGCGATACGGAAACAGGAGTTTCGGGGGCCTTTCTTTCCACGCCAGTTTTCCTTGGCCATGGCGCAAAGGATGATGTGGTTCCGAGCCGTTTTGGTGAAGAAGCTGCGGGGACTCTCACGTCGCTTGGTATGGATGTTACGTGGAAATGCTATCCGGAGCTTGGGCACTGGTATCAAGTTCCGGAAGAGATAGACGATATATTGGCTTTCTTGACTGAAAGACTTGCGCATACTATATCCTGCGACTGAGTGTATCATCATTTGGATGATTCATGCATTACTAGTCTTATTGTACGAAGAAGTTACTGGGTGATCGAGGGGGGAGGCTCACTTCCGTGAAACTTTTTATTCTGAATTTTTTGGAAAGCATACGTATGACTTTGAATACATGACTGCGCTGGCCCATCTTCATGGAGATGGCTCTTCGTCGATGACGCCTGTGAAAGATTCCCCTTGCATTGTGGAATCCTTTCGGACGTCAAAATCACCGTTCGAAATTCAGAAGACTAGATTTGTTGAGGTAATGTATGCAGTGGGCTACACTGAACAAGCACACAAGTACTTTGACACCTATACCATCAAGCACCTGGGATCCCCTTCAAAAAGCCCCTATCCAACTCCCAATAAACAAAAAAATCTGACACTTCCAACTCAGCAGGCAATTGCCCTCTCGTTCTGTCCACCAAGTACACTAAACACCACTCTCAACTTCCAGCATTCAAACCCAGCACCCCTGTCTCGCGGCACCGGAACCACACATCCACTTGCTAGATGCCAGGCGCTACAGCTTTCATCGCATATCCTAGGCTCCCTCAGCTCGTCTGGAAGCTCGATTGACGCCAACCCCCACGCCACCGCATCAAGGATCCTCGAATAGCAACAAGCAAATTCAAGACCAAGGGCGAGGGGAGTTTCGTGTCGGCATCACATCGCATCGGCTTCATCACCGATCTTGAAAAACAATGTAGATCACCTACTGTAACCAAGTAAGTGGGTCCCAGGGTTTTGGTTACGTGGCGTACTTAATATTTTTGCTTTTTGTGAACGCCGTATTGATGAAACAGCTTTCCCACAACAGCATTTGTCAGATCCGCAGCTCCAGAAGCTGGATACTCCCGAAAAGCACGAGACCGTATAGGTATATTGCATTTCGAGGTTGATGAATGATGCGAGCGAGATGCTTGATGTCGTTATCCCCACGCTTGAAAGTGGCATTCCACCATCACCCGCTCTAGGCCCGGCTCGTTAGCTGCAAGCTTCTTCACGCCACGCGACGCAGCCAGGCCGCGAAAATTAGACCAGGGTCTGTGCTAGCGGCTCGCTTCGTGACCGTCCCGGCGAGTTGGTCAAGAGGCGCAGATACCGAGCTGATGGTGAAGGGCTCTCTGATCGATCATCGGTAGAGGGACGGGCAGTGGGTCAAGTTCTCCTTTAAGATGACTGACAGAACGTCACTTGAGACCTCAGCACCTTTGCCTCGGCTCCGTACCGATGTTGTGAACGCCGAACGGCGACTTTGGGGTATCGTATGCTGCTCTAATGAGTAAGGTGTTGCAAGCATTAAGCTTGTTGTGGTATCACGTTCAGCCGCAGCAATGGTTAAATCTCTGAAGCCGATATAGTACACCGCATCGAAGACACCAAGCATGAACCAATTCTCGGCGCAATGACAAGCGCGTGGGGCCTCCCTTCCTTTCTTTTTTGCCTTGTCGATGGGAATGTTGAAGGCGAATCACACACACCCTCTCTTGCTCTGTCCATCGGTGATGGTGGCACGAAACCCGTCTTGACGCGGTGGCTTTCTTTTGTCTCTTGGCGTGCTTTGTTGAAGTTGTTATTCGAATTATGCATATGCGTTCGAGCAAGTCCTCTAGGTTTCTCACTCCTTTTTCATGCTGATGTCGTGGGTTGATTGCCTCGCGCGCAATTCCTGTCCTTTCGATTACTTGGCGTTGCTCTCGTTATCTTTATTGACTTCTTCGCCGGTTCGTAATACTGACACTGCGCCTTAGTTCCTGAGTTTGAGGCATGGGGATCTCAAAGACCGGATTGGAAGCGGAGTCGTACACATTCTATGCGGTGGGTGTTTGTTTGATACTGACACGGACGTAAGTCATATCCTTCTCATTGCATGTGGCCAACTGAACCATAGAAGGGTTTCGCGTATCTTAACACTTGGATCGCCGTTGAAGCTTCAATGTGATGACTGGGTCGTGCTCTTCGTATTGGTACGTTTACCGTCGACACCTTGCAATTTCCATCACGACTAACATGCCCTAAGTTTCCATTCACTGCAACAGTTTTTTGTGCGAACGGAGTGTTCATCCAGAAAGAAGGCCAGACCCTGTCGTTGTCGCAGTTGAAGATGCGGTTTGCGCTCGAAGAGCTTCATATAACGACGAATTGGCTGGTGAAAGCTTGCCTGCTGATATTGTATCGGCGAATATTGTACGTGTGCTTATGTCGTATTCCACTCAGAAGGCCTGGGTTTGACTTGTATTAGCCCAGCTTCAACAAGCAAGAAAGAGCGACGATACTTCACCTACACTGCTGCCTGCTGCCTTGTATCCTTTCTCCTCGTCCAAGGTCTACTGCCTATATGGTGCTATCCGATGAACAGATACTGGATAAATGATGCGGCTAATAGTGAGTATACTAGCTGAATATCAGCCGTTAGACTGACGTTGCTACAGCAAGCTGCACATCCTACCACAACCACGCCATCGCAACGCTCGCCTTGGAGAGTTTTACCACTGTCCTCGTTCTCATCATCCCAATCCCGTTCATACCGACACCACGCATATACCTGCTCTTTACACTCCTGTTCCTCGGCCTAGCAACACTCGTCACCGAGATACTTGGTCGCTATCGCATCATCAGTAACCCGTCATCGCCCGCGTATCTCCATTGGTACATGGCCGAAACGGTGACCTTGATCTCATACGCAAACCTTCCGTTCCTCAACTCCCTCTTCAATGCCGCAAACAACGCCCGTTTCCGCCACCTGAGCAACGCTTCACTCTCATCGTGGCCTCGGTCATATAAGGATACGCCACCTCCCCGAGCGCAACGACAGCGACTAAACTGTATGGCGACCATCATTGATTCGCCATCGCCACCAAGAGTGCAGAAAATGGAAAGTACAGTGAGCAATATGGCTCGGTTGGATGCTGAGGATGCTTGGGATGATGGGTCTACGACAGTATCGGTACCTCCGATGTCTGTACGCAAGGTGTCGTTGAATGATCCACCGCCCGAGTTGGAGGTGTATTGGAGCCCGAGGAGGCATTCGACGAGGGATATGGATTTGGAGATTGCGAGGGTGGACGTTAAAAGTAGTTTCAGATGAGAGAGTTTTGGAAGGAGTGTATGAGGGACCATGGACCTTTTGGCAAAGAGGAAAGAGGTTGAATGAGTTTACCATTCATTCCTAGGTTTTAGCATATGTGTATATGACGTTGATGCAGGACTGGGAAATAAAGTTATGTGCACCTGGACTCTTTTCATGGGAATATGGCATATATATTGAAGGGCATTTAAAGGCGCCCTTTCCTGATATGGTGTAAGGTGTATGCGGCAAATTTATACGCCCGCGCGAAAGACTGTGTGGTTTTCATGAAACTCAATGAGAATAAGCGTGATTTTTGTATGTATTAAATAGGAAAAGAGACGATTGGAATACTACCTTTTTTTTTGAGATGGTGAAGTGAAAGTGTTGCCAGAAATAGAGCGGCCAACAAAACCCCCGCACCAATCAACTCCGCGGACTTCAGCAGCAACGCCAAGCCTGAGGCAGAAAGAACACACCTCGTGTGTAACAAAACGTGCACAATCGGCAGAGTACAACACCTTGAGCAACAATTCGAAGGGACCAGTTGCTTGATCGAACCATTTGTACGTGTCCAATTCTTCAAATCCAGGCAACACATCCCATCTGAGCATATCGGATATCTGCGATTCATCCCTCTAGCGTCCCGACTTACACCTCTCCCTAGCGCCCTGTCACCTCCCTCATCAATGACCCCCCGACCCTCCTAGACCCTCTGTCACCTATATGTCAAGCGGTGTTGACGTCCGACGACGTCCCGGCATCTGGTCCTACTTCAGTTTCACGGGTCCGCGACGACGTACCTCCGTGTCACTCCCTCGCAGCAACAACGACGCTGCTCCTAACCTTCACGACGAAGACGATCCCTACGAGAAGCCCGACCGACACGCACACCGCGGTCACCGCTCTATCCCCTCGAACAGCTCTATGGACTATAAGAACGGCGCTATGAATGGCGGTCAACGAGCTAGAATTTTGAAGACGGGGGGTATAATTGCGTTTATTGTATTGGCGTTGTGGTATATTGCGCCTAGAGATGGGCTGGCGAGAGCGGGAGGTATGTTTGATTTACAAGAATGATTTTATGGGTTAGAAGCTGACCATTGATCCAGGAGCTATAAAAGGCAACCAAGGCAACACGGCCTCCCCCGGAGCCGAAGCAAAATGCGCAAAGTCCTACTCCAAGGAAAAACCCCTTATCCAATACGCCCTCATGATCGATGCAGGCAGCACCGGCTCCCGCATCCACGTCTACAAGTTCAACAACTGCGGCCCGACCCCCGAACTCGAATCTGAAATCTTCAAACAGACCGAGAAGAAACCTGGTGGCTCTGGCCTATCGTCCTACCGCGAAGATGCTGAAGGCGCCGCAAAGAGCTTGGACGTTCTCATGGACGAAGCCGTCAAGAACGTACCAGAGTCGTACCAATCCTGCACCCCTGTCGCCGTAAAAGCAACCGCCGGTCTACGAAAATTAGGCGACGAAATGAGCGAGAAGATACTCAAAGCTGTGCGCACGAGACTCGAGACACAATACCCGTTCCCAGTCGTCTCAGAGGAGAAGGGAGGTGTACAAGTCATGCCGGGCGAACAGGAAGGTGTCTTCGCCTGGATCACCGCAAACTACCTCCTCGGCAAGATCGGCGGCCCCGACAAGACGCCCACAGCGGCCGTCCTCGATCTTGGAGGTGGCTCCACGCAAATCGTCTTCCAGCCCACCTTCCCCGAAGCCCCTAAAGGCGGCATGCCCGAGAAACTTGCCGACGGCGACCACAAGTACGAGCTCGACTTTGGAGGCCGCGATTTCGATCTCTACCAACACTCGTACCTAGGCTATGGATTGATGGAGGCGCGCAACAACCTCCATAGCGCTGTCATCGATGCCGTGTATCAAGAGAACAAGGACAGTGAGAGTAAAGAATGGCTCAAGAAACCCATCGTAAACCCCTGTATCGCGCCCGGCATGAGCAAGAAAATCAAAGTCCACCTCCCCAAAGACCACGCACTAGGCATCGCCGTAACAGTCAACATGACGGGCCCCTCCACCTCCGCCTCGTCAACCTGCCGCGGCATCGCCGAGAAAACACTCCGAAAAGACGCCGCCTGCAAAATCGCTCCCTGTGCCTTCCAGGGTGTGCACCAGCCCTCGTTCGAAAAGACCTTTGCGCGCGAAGACGTCTATCTCTTCTCGTACTTCTACGACCGCACGCAACCCCTCGGTATGCCTGAATCGTTCTCGCTTGCCGAGCTGCGCGATCTCGCGAATCGCGTGTGCAAGGGCGAGGAGGCGTGGGATGTTTTCCACAGCGTGGACGGAGCGATGAAGGAGTTGACGGGACGACCGGAGTATTGTCTAGATTTGAATTTCATGCTGGCATTGTTGCATACGGGGTATGATATGCCGATTGACCGCGAGGTCAAGATCGCGAAGAAGATCAAGGGCAATGAGTTGGGGTGGTGTTTGGGTGCTAGGTAAGTCTTTTTCCCCCCTTCTCCTCTGTCTTGGATGGGGTTATGTGGTTATGGATGAATGCTAATGTTTCTGGGTTTTTAGTTTGCCACTGCTTGAGAAGACGTCGGGGTGGCAGTGCAAGATTAAACAGGTTTCGTAAGGCGTTCTTGCGTGGCTTTTGTTCGTCTAGTCTACTCAACGGTGTGTCTGTGTCTGTGTCTGTGTTTGTGTTGTGTTGTGCTTGAGCTTGCTTCCGAGCTTTGCGTACTCTTACCCACAAGTAAGGCTGGCGGTTGATGAGCTATACTCTTTCGGGGACAGCATTGATAGGCGTTCTTGCGTGTCTGTTATTGGCTTTTTCCGCTGGGAGCGATGGCATGAATGAGTGTAGAAGGAAGACGGGAGTAGGGTAGTAGTAGGGTACTTTCCAGGCATTCGATCTCGGGTCGCGTATAGACATGAAAGAGTTTGAACTGTAATGGGTCCGGTAAACTGGAGTCTTGGGAATAGACGGTTGATCAATTGGTCCCAATTGAAAACAAATAAACATGTACCGCACGCAGTGGCAGTTCTCGAGCAATGAATGGGCCATGAGGTATTTTTTTCGGTTTTATCTCTCTCGGTTGAGTTAGATGGAATTGGATGGAATGAGTGCAAGGTAATTCTTGCCGGCAATGTACCAAGGGAGTGAGTGTGCAACCTGCATCCAAGGGGGAAGGGAGGGGGTATATAGCTAGCTACAAAAAGGAGGGAACCCCAACATCTAAAAGGGCCAACTAATCAAGACGCATTTTTCTCTTTCCTCACTTAATCCCAATGTATTTATTCCAAGAAAAATTCCCCCACCGGCCAAAATACAAGCAAGATCTCCAAAACATCGCCTTGCCAATCTCAATCCAGAAAACCCCGTGAGATGACAGCCTCCACATATCCCGCGTCGTCCCTCTAACTCTGACTAAGCTAAAAGGACCCGATATTAGTTTTGTTATACATAGTCTGCGTCTTCTTAATCCCACCCCTCTTCCGACTCCCCGAAGAAGCCGAAGGATTAGCTCCAGCAGAAGAAGCAGGATCCCTCCTCTCCTCCCCACCACCTCCCGCCTTCCCCTGCCGGCGACTCAACCCCATAGCCATCGCCATCCCGGACGAAACGCCCTTCCTCTCCTCCCTCACGGGTCCCGCCCTCTTCTTCGCCTGTCGAATCCTCCACCCGCCCCGCGCCTTCTTCCACTTGCGATACAGCGGCTCAATCGACAAGATAAGCATGGTAAACACACTAACGGGGGCCGCGATCCACCAAAAGTACGTATCCGAGTTCTGGATGGCGGCGAATTTCTCGAAGTTCTGGCCGAAGTAGCCGACGAGGAAGGTGAGGGGGAGGAAGAAGATGGTGACGCCGGTGAGGATGCGCATGGTTTCGTTTTGGTAGGCGCCCATCATGTTGAAGATGAGGTCGATGAGGTTGTCGGCTGCGCGCCGCATGGAGTCGAGCGACTGCGTTATCATTATGCAGTGGTCTTCTACGTCGCCGAGGTAGGTGTGCGCGAGCGGCGAGATGGTGATGGAGGAGATGGTTTTGCGCGTGGGGAGGGCTTGCGGGTTGGGGTCGTATGGCGGCTGGTGGGGTGGGGATGGGTACTGCGGCTGGTACTGGTACTGGTACTGGTAGGGATACAGACCGGGATTGGGTTTGTGATCTCGGAGCGCGTTGATTATGGATAGGATGGGCTGGACTGTGTTGCGGAGGATGGAGATTTCTGAGGTGAGGATGTAGAGGAGTTGGGAGTGGGAGATGTCAGGGTCGCGGAGGACGTCGAGTTCGAGCTCGCCCATGGCGTCTTCGTAGGCTGCTACTACGGGGATGGCGAGATCGATTATGGCGTCGATGATGGCTTGGACTACCATGCTTGCGTCGCCGCTGCGGCGGAGGATTGTATCTGCTACGTCGATTCGCTTGAGGATCGGAGCTTCGATTTCAGGAGCCGAGTGTTCCATGAAGGAAATTACGGTATTGTCTGAGCAGAGGAAGATGCTGACTTGTTCAACGCTGACGGCGAGCTTGCGGCTTGCTAGCGAGGAATGCTGCTCCATGTAGAGGGTTCGGTCGATGTTGGGCCCTCCACGGAAGCGTTGCAATGTGCGGATTTCAGCGGCATGCTGGCCGGGAGCCCGGGATGGGTTGGCATTGTTGGCACTGCAGCCCTTCTCTACATAGTCCTGGGAGTTCCTCGAGCCTGATTCGGTCTTTAACCCAAACGCACCCTTCACGCGGGCAAAGAAGGATTTCTTGTCCTTTGGCCTGCGGCTTGATCGACTTGGAGCGTCGTCGTCAGAATCAGAGTCGGATTTTTCGTCTGGGATGCGGACTAGCTTTGAGAGTGTCATGAGCACTAGTGGTGGTTAGGTAGGGTAGTTCCATGTGGGAAAGAAGAAGGGCTTACGGAAGGCTTGGTCCGAATACCAGTCGGCCTTGGTACGACCACGCGTGTTCATCAGATCCTCGACGGCAAGATTATGCAAGTTTTTGTAGTTGCCCAACTTTTGAATCACGTCGTAGCTCAGCCCATTGACGCTGATCCAGCGACATTTGACCCATTCGTCCTTTGGTTTGGCAAGGAAATCCCCTAGGGATTCATTGTCCATGTATGCCACTTCCACTCTCTCTTCGGCGAAATCCACGGCGGTGATGCTGCACTCTGCATGCAAATCATAGCGGGCTTGATCGCTGTGCTTGCTAGTGTCCACACCAGGTTCCGCGCCGGGAGCCTCCCATTCGGGCGCGGTAGGGTCCTCGTAGTGATGGACGGTATTCGAGCGCGTCGGGCGTCTGCGGATGGAATTGACAGAAAGGCGTGAGGGACTGATGTCGCCTCCAGAGGCTCCTGTTGCGGTGATCTGGCTGTTTGAACGGAGTCTGTTCCCAGACGGCGACTTCGTCTGCGTGTCGACAGGAGAGCCGGGTAAGTTCCCGGATGGTTGCTCTCGCGATGGCAATGAGGGTGGCTCTGCGAAGTCTACCACGCGCGGTGAGTTAGGAGAAGCCATGGTGAGGGCGGGTTGCCGGCGAGCTGATGGGGGGGTTCGTGTCGAGAGGGGTTATGTGGTGGGCGCTGAGGCCATTGAACACTCCAAAGGGGGCGAGGGGGAGGTGAGAATGGGGTCGTCCATGAGGGGAGGGGAGGGGAGGTGAGGTCAGTGGTTTTCTTTTTTCACGACACCCGCTGACACCGTAATGAGCTTTTCAGGTGCAGAAAGGTAGTTACTAGCAGGTTTCAGCCAGCCACAAGCATCCAGAAGTCAGCAATGTTGAATGGACAAAGGCCCGATTTCAGGGACGGCTAGGCTAGTCCCAACGTGTCGCGAAACTTTGAACGCGACTTGCTGGGCGGCGTTGACGATGTGCATGTCACATGATGCATAAGTATGGATGGATATTCTACCGAAAGCCTGCCCATGTGGGGTGTCACCCACTTGCACGTTCTTGACACGGGACTACATATACTCGAGGGAATAAAACAGAAGACGAAGGGAAGATGCATGGGAAGGGCCCAATCATGATGACTACCACATAGATGATAGATGCTACTCTTGGATGGACAGATGGACAGGGCAGCGGGGTTTCAGACGAGTAGCATGCTGCCACGGTGATGGGCTGGTGGTGTCTTTGTCAGCGGTCGGACGTTGCAGCCGTGAAAGAGTTCGTCGGTTGATGAGGGAGTGACGGGCATTGCGCAGTGTATAGTACGATGTTGACATTCGCAATCTGGCAGCATTGCTAGTGTCCATGGATGAGTGCCGCAGTGAAGAGGGTGGATAGCGTATAGGGTGAATGAAGAGCTGTTTCCCTTAGAACGGAGCATAAAATTAGACAGGGCCGTCATTGGCTGTCGGACCATCTAGCCTCTTCCTGGCCGCCTTCTCCACTCTGCCCTCACAGGCTCACAGGCTCACACGATTCACACCTCACAGCCGCCGAACAGTCTCGCAAACCGTGAACTCGCCCCTCTCCCTCCCCATTCATCCCAAGCAGCCTCATCGCGAACATCGATACTGCCGTCCGTCTCCGCTGTCCGCCCATTCGCAGCCCTGCGAGACCACCCAGTGCGCCGCCTGCGCGCTGCCGTCTCCCTCCCGCCGAGGCGACTCGACCGTTTTGCCTTTGCTTGCTCGCCACACGCTCTTGCCGTGGCCTGCTTCTGAGACTTCTCGGGACACCCCTAACGCATAGCAAACATCCTCATCTCCCCCCGCCCCAGCCATCTCGACCCCTTAACCGCCCTGCGACCGCAACACTGCTTCAGTCCTCACAGAGTCCGGCTGTCGCTCGCCCCCCAGTCCACCGGACTTCTTCACCACGCCTGTCCTCGTCTCCGTCCGACCTGCGTTGAGTCTGCTGCCCAGCGCCCGTCCAGTCCTTCACCGCACCACACGTGCCCGTCTGCTGCACCGTGCAAGCACTAGCTTGGGTCTGTGTTTGCTGCACCGTCGCCATCATAGCGGGCAAACCTACTGCACAACTCCCCTCTCACCACATGCGACACTAGTGCTGCAGACACCCCACGGCAACTCCCCTCCGTCCACGACAGCACGCCCGAATCATCCTAATTATGCGTGAAGTCAACTTCAGCATCCCGAGTGCCAATAAGGCCTCGGTCGGCATCACCACCGCCCTCTACGATCGCCGCGCTCTCGACTGCACATCGACCCTCCCGCTCATCAATTCACTGAACCACCTCGCGTATCTCACCACATCCTCCGCCCGGATACGCGACATCCTCACCGTCGATGGCGGTATCGAGCGCCTGATATGCATTCTCAAGGAGGGCAGGAGTAAAGACATGATGGATATGTGGAAGTGGAATCTTGCGTTTCAATGCATCTTTAACATTGGCGTACGGGGCTCTGAGAATGTAAGAACACGTGTAGTCGAGGCCGATATGGTGCCTGTCATCGCCACCATTCTAGACAACTACATCAAAGTCGTGGATAAGTGCAGGGAGCGGGCCGAAGCAGAGCTCCGGAGGAACGCACGACTCGGCGCATCGAGCCGTCATCACTCTTCGCGCTCGGGCGAGATGGCATCCAGCTCAGGCCATAGGGCTGAACGCTCCCGACGCGCTGTACCGCCCCCAATCGAGATACCCCAGCCTTTCGTCCCGACCCCGCTGGAGTCACAGGGAGGAGATACTACACCCACGCCTGCTTTCTCTTTGAGCTCCCCTCCTGAGCGGACATCGTTCCCCCGCGGCGGCCGACCTCCCCTACACCATCACCACCGCAGCCACGAGAACAGGGGCCAGCTATTTGGCGCCGTAGGGACTAACCAACGCGCCATCGGCCAGCCACTCCTATCTGCTTTGCCGAATATGGAGACGGGTGAGGCTTTTACGCTGAGGCCCGTGCGAGATGCTGATCGTCTGCCCTCCATGCTCCCCACGTTGCAGGCGGAGATCACTTCCCAACCAGAGTCACCCACGACACCAAACGCACCACAAGCACGGCAGAGCAGTCCCCGAGCAGCACTTGGCCGTGTACGCCGTCGACCATCCATCAGACATCAGCTCTCAATGTCTGGGGAGTCGGACCTTGATGCACAACATGATGACATGTCCGTAGAGGCACCCACAACGGCTGGTACCGCTGTGAACGAGCCGATTGTGGGCATTCAGAATAACGATATTAATATGTCTGACATTGTCGATAATACGGAGATGATGGACGCAGGAGCTACGCCCGTGCCTATTGCAGCGCCCTCGGATACCACAGACGGAAGCCACGAGACGTTCAACATAACCCACCGACCGGCTCTAGACGGGAGCATAATCAACCCTACTAATACCCAGGCTACGGGGCCCATTGGTGGTTTCTCACCTTCGCAACCCGCCATTAATGCTGTTAATACCAACCCACCCCCTCCATGGTATCCTCGCTACAACCAGGACCGAACTGCCACAGCAGGCGCCCTTGCGGCCATGCCCCGCGACGAGGACGTGCTCATGTCGCTCCAGCTGCTCGCGTATGTTTCTAAATACTGCAACCTGAGGTCATACTTTCAGCAGTCGCATCTTGTGCCCAAGCTCAAGATTGGCAACGATCTACATCTGCTAGATGGCGAGACAGGCAGCCCCACGCCAATGGTGGAAGACGAGGAGCTAGAAGAGTACGAGCTGCCGGACGACTACAACATCTTCCCACTTGTAGAGAAGTTCACTGTCCGGCACCATACGTCCGACATGCAATACTGGGCGAGCGTGGTGATGCGGAACCTGTGCCGGAAAGACGATTCACGGGGTGGTATCCGACAGTGTGCCTATTACCAGTGCGGCAAATGGGAAGAGTTTCCACGACAGTTTGCCAAATGCCGACGTTGTCGACGCACCAAATACTGCAGCAAGGAGTGCCAGAAGAGCGCGTGGGTATACCACCGACACTGGTGCGTGGCAGCGAACTAGCGAGCGAGCGAGGCGGACGTCTTCTTCCCTTTTCACGTCATCATCATCATCTACTGCCGCATACTGCAAGGCGCTGGGCTCATATTTCCATTCGAAAGAATTTCCATACTTAATGAAGCGACACGACACGACCGGGATACCAAACAATACATTCAGACTGCTTACGCTTACGGCTCTTTGGAAAGGACAGGAGGAATCTATACTGGAGTTGAATCGAGAGGAGTAGTGCGAGTCAGTGTTTGCTTGAAGGGAAAGGAGGTTTTTTTTTTAGGACTTTTTACACTCGGAGATAGGAGGATGTGATTTGCAATTAATACGCGCCAGGAGATCTCTTGCGGTCTCGGGTTCTTTTTTTTTTGGTGAACATTATACCATATTGTTAGCATCGATGAGGGGGGGTGGTGGGGTATTGTTAGTAAGTAGTTGGCGGGAGATGCATTGCGTGCTTTGATTGCAAGAGGAATGGAGTGTATTTTGGCAACGTCTTCTCGTCTTTTCTCCTTTCTTGTCTCGTTTATTGAGCGAGCGAGCGTGTTCTTGTTCTTGTTCATGTTCATTACTTCTGGTATTCCCATTTTCGGAGTCCTTAAGGGTCCTTGCAAACGACGGTGGGTTGGCGTTGAGCTCGAAGCCCTCTCACTGTATATAGAGGCCTCTAGGCCTAACGATCTTAGCATATACCGGTCTCCTGCCGCTTGCCCAGTACAAAGGTACCTCCTAGCCCGTTCTAATTCTAGTCCACTATCTCTAAGTTTTCGCGCAGGTTGGTGTTCGGTGCGTTTTTTTTTTGGCGGGTGGAGCTGCTTCGATGGGGCGCACGCCGTGACAAAGTGAGATGAATGCGGAACGTTGAGTGGTGACGCAGGCAGTCTCCATCTTTTGGGGGGCGGGATCCAAAATTAACTCACCAACGCCTAGGATATTTGCTATACAATTACACATAGATTAAAGGGTAGCAGTAGCTGTGGCCTCTGCAGCCTTTTCTGCACTATTCTGGCGTCTCTAAGTCTCCTGAGCTATTGATTGACGCATTGTCTGGTCGTCTGGGGGAGAATGCCATAGTTTTTCATCGACACCTTTGCTCGGCTTGACCCCATCGGGCATGGCAGAGTTGAAGGCCCAAATGCGCCGCCTCAGTGGCACCAACAGCGAGCGCACTTTACATTTGTGCCAGTGAACGAACGCTGATGATTGGCTCACATCATTTACAACGCTTGGTCTTTACTTCTTCCCACTCAACCCCTCCCATGCTTGAGTAATACACCTACCTCTCAGATCCTGCGCCAGTGTCTGCCTGCACGGGCGTTCGAAAACTATATAGCCCAGCCCAGGTAAAAAAGAGTTATAAGGAAGAGAGAATTTGCAGCTGGACGTGCACGCTTTTGCAGCGTGCGACAATGCAAAGAAGATGTTTGCACGGGCGTGACAGCGTCGACAACCGCCAACGAGGAGGAGATGACAATGTCTAATGACTCAATATAGGAGTAAGAATTGGTGCAGATGGGAAGAGGCGTGGAGCGCCCAGTGAGTCGAGTCGCTTGCCAAGCCTCACGGGCACTTTGATGCCAAAAAGTGCGCCGCTGTCGTGGTGTTAAGTTACATTGACGACCATTAACTATGCATGACTCATAAGCATCATCTTACAGCTTAACAGCCCCACATTTGTACACAACGAGAGCAAGTGGATTGGTAAAGCTGGTGTTGTATCGTACTTCTAAAATCCCCCTTTTAGGATACGCATTCCGTCTCAACCGGCTCTTGACCGCTCATTGTGTGCATCAGTTACTAACACTGCAGTGACAACTTTCTCCAAACGGGACAGTGAAAATGATCTTCGTCGAGGGCTTGTATGCTGTATCGAATTAGTTACATCTCATCAATCTTAACCGTATACGTGATACTAACACAAAAGTCTCGAACGGCACACCCCTCAGTCGCTTCTTTCCGCCGTCGATAAGCACCCACGGCTTTGGGCGAAAACTCACTTCAGCCCAAGAGCGGATTAATTGGCGCCAATAGCAAGCTTGCGCAGCTGGAGTAAGATATCGGTCGCGGAAGGTCTTTGCGCTATTCTGTGCAATTGTTTTTGCCAGTCGAGAGTCCTGTAGTAGGTGCTGTATTTTTGATTCAAGGTCGGAGAAGTTGCGCTCAACCTGGACAAAATTTTGGTCTGGTCCAGATGCTACAAGTACGCTCTGATGTGGCTCGATCCATTCACTCTTATGCATTATAGTTATTGATTCGCAGTTGAGGAGATACTTGCCACGGCCAGAGTAGCTCCGCCCTACAAAGTCTGATTTAGCTATTGCATGCACAATCCAGAAATATTAGAAAGGCAGACAGACCTTCAGTGTGTATAAGGAACTGGTGACCGCAATGATCGGCTATGGATAAAGCCAAACCCGCAGAACCTGCAACATGAGTGCGGTTCTTCCACTTGACTTCATGGATATCCGCCCATTAGCGTATGCAGAATTCGAGGAATTCTTGGCGTATGCACAAGATTCCGATTCCCCCCCAAATCCCCGCCAAATCGTAGTTTCTAGTGAATCTCAGCCATTTCCACACCACATGGGCGAAGGCCGTCGTATCGTAAGTTGAGGCTGTAAATACAGCTGTATGGGCCTATACTGACGACTTTTTGGTGTTGTAGGATCCCATGAGCCAGCTCAACCTGAGCAGGGCACCTACAGGGACGCGTCGCCTGCCGCCCAAAATCCCCTTCGATGATACTCTCCCATTACACATTGCCTCAAGGCACGCTCAGGCGTATAGTCGTCGCCGCTCCCAGGTGTATCACTTACTAATACTTAGTGTCAACTTTAAGGAGATCCAAACACGCGTTGGTGTTAACTACAAGTTCGTATGGCGCGTCCATCAGAACCTGATGATGTACGGGTCTCTTCACACACCGCGGTTTAGGAAGTTAGGGAGACAGCCCTCACT
>ML976988.1:138805-191974 GCA_010015675.1 Byssothecium circinans
TGAGATTCACTAGAAACTACGATTTGGCGGGGATTTGGGGGGGAATCGGAATCTTGTGCATACGCCAAGAATTCCTCGAATTCTGCATACGCTAACAGCTTTTCCCCTGCGACGCTCTTATCAACGAGCTCCGGACTCGGTTGTTTGTCTTAATTGCACCACGCCACAGCGCCTTATGGACCTTTTCCTCCCACACTACCTCGTTCGCTTTGATCTCTGCGCGGATTTGCTCATAGTTTCCTACCAAATCTAATGGCCATGACCAGTATCCAAAGTCGGGCATTAGCCATATCTCCTCATCTATCGCCAGCCTTGAAAGCGCCCAGAAGGTATGATGCTGGTGTTTAATATCTGGAAAATCGCTAACTACAAAAGAGAATTCGATATTCGGGAGTGGTTCGGGGCTCGTCGCGACAGCGCGGTCGATTTGATGGAGCGTACTAAGTGCACGGCTAACCAGAAAATCATTGTTGATCTTCGACTCCAGGACATAAAGCTAAGCACTCAGTCAGCGATGCGGCCATGGAGAGCATCCGGAAGAGCCACCTTTTGATTATAGATCATCGCCCTCACTGCACCTTCGGGCTTCCAGTCCAGATCGATATCTGATTCGTTCACATTTCCAATCTTATTCCTATGCGCGACGGCGCGCTCGATCTCATAAAACAAGCTCTTGAACTCGGAAGAACATTGCGTCGCTGTGAGTCCATAGCGACTGAAGTCCTTCGCCCACTCCTACAACTAGATTTCTGAATCCCCGAGATCGCTCAAAAGTACCTGATCGCTCGATGATGAGTGTGCGCCCAGTTTTGATTTCCTGAGTGGACGGGGAGCGGCGGCGCCTGAATTGATATTCATAAAGATACTTGTCGTAAGTACTAGCATGCAGGCAATGCAGAAGGCCAGAAGCCGCCGGAGATTCCTCATATCGATATTCATGGGCGTCGTATTCGAACCTGAAGGTAATGATGGAGAAAGAAAGAGATATCCTCACGCCCTACAGAGTCAGGCTCTCGGATGTATATTTTCAGACGAGTCAAGGACGCCGCAGAGAGGCTGTGTCTATCACCATACAATATCCCACACACCTTAAGCCACGGCGAGATACCACCTGCTGTGCCGCAGGCGGGGCATACACAGGAGGTTGGTGGCGTGGGTGGGATGACCTTCCCTCGCCGCACTGATGCTCATACGGTATTAAATACAAGAATTCGATACACTCTTTTGGAGTAGTGTCGACTGTTATTATTAGTCTCGGTGTGGTATCGAGGGTAACGTAGAGGCCCGATTGCGGCACAGCTACTTCAAAACGGATAAGCTCAACGGGGGCGTAACATTACCTATTGCAGTGAAATCCTTGCAATATGACAATAGATGGTAAAGGGTACGCCAAGGGAGCACAGTAACTGGGGCACAGTAAGCATCTCTACTTCTTGCAGTGTCTACTATTAGCATATTAACCCAACGTAGACTTTTGGTGAATGCATCCGTAAGTAGGCCTGACGGACTTCTTCGCGGGCGGGAGTCTTGCCGTAGTCGGTGACATTCGTTTTGCTTCATCTT
Organism: Byssothecium circinans; assembly: GCA_010015675.1. Lineage (NCBI taxonomy): Eukaryota > Fungi > Ascomycota > Dothideomycetes > Pleosporales > Massarinaceae > Byssothecium > Byssothecium circinans. The sequence goes on from ML976988.1 coordinate 140,369, forward strand.
ATCTCTGCTAGTCTTTTGCTCAGGACACTATAGTTCGCTGCCTCCCCACTCAATCAATGAACTCTTTCTCTCCTACTTGAAGCGGCCCCTCTACTTGCGCAAACTCCCCTTTTTCAACATGGGCGGAATTTAGGTAGCTGTTCGAGGCCTGTAGGCTTCATCTAATCTCTGCTAGACTTTTGCTAAGGGCAGTATAGTTTGCTGCCTCCTCACTCGATCAATGAACTCTAGCTCTCCTGCTTGAACCTCTGAAGCTAATGATCTTGGCACACTGGGCAAATCTTTGACCCCCCATGGACGGTGGTGTTCATTACATTTACATAATATCATACTATGGTAGTTACGACATATATATTGTGTTGTAAGCGGAATTCAAAGTCAGCTGCGGTATGATACGCCAACTTCTCTACCTATCTCTCGTTTTACTGGATTTCTGACTTGTCTCATCCCCAATGCGCTTTTATTCTGCAAGATTACCTACCTACTTTAACGTTGCACCGTACAACAAAAGAGTGTAGTTTCACCCACCCTCCATTTCTTGTCGCCAACAGCTCCATCCAACCATCCTCACAGCCGACTCATCCCCTTCCCCATTCCCCCATCCCTCGCAGCAGCAGCACCACCTTCCTGTCCTCCAGCAGCACCACTCTCCTGTCCTCCAGCAGCAGCACCCTCCTGTCCTCCAGCAGCCGTATCAGCCGTATTACTCGCACCCCACATAATCAAACCCTGACTCAACCTAAACCAATTATACCCCTCAACATCCCCCGCCTCCAACAACGCCTCCGCCCCAACCTCCCCATTATAAACCCTTTTCCTCACCCTCCCAACCCGGAAATTCTCCTCGGCCCGCTCCAGCAACTCCCCGTCCTCCCCCGCATCCCTGAGCAACTTCCTCACTTTATCATGAACCCTGCTCTCCTCCTCCTCGTGAAGCCAACAAGACGTCGGCGTTTCCGTTTTCAACTTTACATTACGACCCGTCATGATGCTCATAAACTGGTCCTCCAAACCGCGCTGACGCAGCAGCACGCACAGCTGATCCCACGCCCGCGTGTTTTCGGCATATTCGGCTGACTCGTGCGCTTCGAAGAAGTCGGCGCGTAGAGGTAGTGGCGAGGTGGCGATGAATTCGGCTTGGTCTTGCTTGGTCCCGGGGCAGATGTGGCGGTAGTTTGGGGCGAAGGGGTCGGTGGAGTAGGGGGACTGCTTGGGGGGTGGGGTGGTGGTTGTTGGAGTAGTTGGGGTTGGAGTGGTACTAGTACCAGCAGACTGGACGAGCGATTTTCTTGGGAGTGAGGTGTCTGGTTGACGGTGTTGATGATAGGGGGATTCCATGGTGCTTGTGGTGGCGTTACTGGTGTTGTGGACGGGATAGATAAACCTTGAGGTGAAGAAGGCTGCGATGTCTGTCTGTTGTTGTGGTAGGTGGCAAAGGACGATGGTGAGTCCCGTGGGAGAACGTCGGAAGGGCGACAGCAGGTACACATGCTGTGCCGTAGACGAGTAAGATGCACGTGATGGGTATGGCTTGGCAGTATTGATTGAACACGGATTGAGGCGGTGTTGAAGTAAACGTAGATTGGATTAGAGGTTGTCATGTGGAAAGTGTTTCGGTGAAACTTGGTACCGTAATCCCAACGAGCAAGCGCTTTGAGCTTGTCTCTGCCGCATGTTTTGTACAATCGCTACCTAGATATCTTCCCACTCTCATGCTAGGAAAGCGCGCACACTCTGCATCGGCTCTGCTGGCGATTGCAACTCAGCCCACAAGATTATTAACCCCGTGGCACACTCTTGCATAATCAACTGGTATCGTTTACAGCTCACTTTCATCTTTGGGATACAACTTCGACCGCCACTTACAGCCGAAAGCAGATTCAACCTGCGTCTCAAAGTCGATCGTATCCATGTGCTCATGCACAACATGAGCCATGAAGGCCATGCCATCAAAAACTGAACTAGACACCCGCGCGTCTCGAACTAGGTCTGAGCCTAGTATGTCCTTGAGCATGTGGTGGAGAGTCTCGTTCTTCGCGTCGTCACCGTACACAACCAAATAACGGAACTGCGCCGGGAGATTGAAATCGGGTGGAGGGTTTGCGAAAAGAGAATTCAATGTGTCTCTGAGTGCGTCGAGTTGGTTCTCTTCTCCAATCCTTGGACCTCTTACAGTACTGTGGACCGGGAGCACGAGACCAATTTCGTCTATGGTGTACACGCCGACATCGAACCAATGAAAGCTGTAATCCACGGCAAGAACAACCCAGGGATCCTCATCATATGCGGGCTCACTGTCGGGGCGGTTGGCATGCACCGCATATCTAGCTGGCTGGACGGTGGGAATGACTTGGCGAAGGCCAAGAGCCTGGAGAGCTTCCTGGGCGATATCCCTCGTATGTTCTTCGACGCCGTCAAGAGAAAGTCCAGCAAAGCAGATATTGGTACCGAGATACGATTCAACTGCCGACTTTAGAGTCGCCAACAGGGCCTTGGTGCTGGTGAAATCGGTACCGCGACAGATGTCTAAGTCAGGCCTGAATGCAGGTGGCAGACGCTCCAGGGCTGGGGGGAGAAACCGACAGAGCATGCTATCTTCAGTAGATGCTGAGGCGGTATTGTTTCTCATGAAGACTCGGTACTGTCGAGATCCGTGGACCTGGGCTACGGGGACGGTGGTTCCATCATTGAAGTAGATGACGGCAATTCTGTTGCCTGCGTGTTAAATAAAAGCTGCGAGGAAGATAGAAGACAACTTACCCGTAGTCGGGGGTCAGCCTAAAGGCTACACCAGGAGCGCGGGGTCGAGCTGGATACTGCGCCGCTACACCGAGTGCGGCGGTTAGAAGGTGAGCAAACAATAGCAACATTGCAGGATGGGCAGGTCGGGACCTTAGGCGATGAGTTGAGGTACGATCCTTCAGTGTTCGGTGTTTCAAAGTTAAGATATGATTTTGGCCAAAGTACAAGCACTCACATCTCTAGTGCTGGGCCGCTCCAGGGCTCCAGCTGGCCGGTGCGCACTTGATGGGGTCGGCCTGCAAACGCGCATAGGTGGTATACAATCGGATTTTAAGATTGTTTACTTACGACACCTGATAGGAATTGCGTGTCTGGTAGGTGGTTGATTACAAAAGCGTTGCTGATTCGATTCAATGGCAGGTTTATCAACTTCTCAGCCGTGTTGCATATGTAGACGAGGTGTGAGACATATGGAGAGTTTGTATTTGTGTTTGCAGGAGGATTTCACGGGTGGGTGAATGGGAAGTTGTGAGAGCATTACGTCAGAGGGCGTTAAAATAGGGCGCTAAAATAGGGCTGGCGTTCGGCTCGGCTCATCTCAAGCGCTTGTCGTTCGCATCATGTGGGCAATGTGGCTGTAGGAATCCTGCCGTCGCACCGTGGATCGGACAGAAGCAAAGAAAGTCTACAATTCACTCATTCACTCACCCCGGACCTCTTTATTCCCTTTCCCCCCTTTTTTCTTCCCGCATTCAGGCCCATGCTGGGTGAGCGGCTCTGAGAATGTTGCGCTCGGGGATGCTGGCTGTGGAAAACGCGTAATCGAGACTTGGTACGCCCAACCGTGGGAGCTGCCGATAGGATAGCCTGATTCTGGACCGCGAACACTCGGCCTCTTGTGCTATGAGAAGAAAGGGCGTGCGTGTCTGATAGCGATACATAGGCACCGTCTACAACTGCGAATGCGCGGCTACCATGTCGTCTGGTGGAGAGCCCCCCAGCGGAGGAATACGCAGACGGCGGTCCCGTCCTGAAGAGGATGACGAGGGGGTTGCGCCGGTTGGGGGAAATGGAGCCTCGACGTATACCACTATAGCAGAGACGTCGCATCATGACTCAGCTGTTGACGCCGATGCCGCCCTTGATTCCATATCGCGTCCCTCCACTGATGCGCCGCCACGAGTACGCTTTTCCTCCGATATCGAACGACACGCGCCAGGGCAGTGGTCGAGGCCCATGACGGGGTCGATTGGGGAGGTAGAGGAGGCGGGGAGTGGTGGAGCGAAGAATACCGGGACGTCGGACCTCAGGATTGATACGCGAGAGGCGCCGGTTGAAAGGGAAGCTGTTTTGGCTGTGGAATCGCCTTCCTCTTCACCTCATACGTCCCCGTTGTCCCCGCGGAGTGCAATACACTCACCTCTTTCACCATCATCGAATCGCAGCCGCGGATACTCGTTACGGAGCGCACTCTTTAAGAAGAAGGTGTTCGATCAGACTCAGACGCCGGAATCGAATATTGAGTTAGAGGAAAGAGCTGGATCTTCGAGGATGCAGGGCGGATCTGGATCGTGGCAGACTGATGGTGTGGGGCAAGAGGTGGGTTTTGGGAAGACGGGGACCGCAAGGGTCACGGTTTCGTCGGCTCAAGGTTCGGATCCAACGAAGACGACACTGAGCAAGGGACCGATCGCGCTGAAGAATTACGACAATTGGTGGCAGACGAAGAAAAAGACGGGATACGCACAACGTGCGCGGGAGTGGGGCACACAGGCGAAGAAGTTCGCCCTAAGGATAAAGGACATACCGTCTAGCAAAGATGGGCGGCATATTTACCTGGACCCTTCTAGGCGAGAACCGCTGATAGACGAACGTACAACGAAACCGTACATCAGCAATTGGATTCGCTCGACACGGTACTCGGCTTGGAACTTCGTACCTCGACAGCTCATTGCTCAGTTCTCTAAACTCGCCAATTTTTACTTTCTATGCATTTCCATTCTACAGCTGATACCTGGACTTAGTACGACGGGCATGTATACGACGATAGTGCCCTTGATGTTTTTCGTCACCCTTTCCATCGCTAAGGAAGGGTACGATGATCTGAGACGGTATCGACTAGACAAGGCGGAAAATAATCGCGAGACCAAGGTTTTGAGAGCGACTGGGCGTTCATCTGATCACGGGGAAGGCTCCGAGAGGGGCGTGCCATCGGTGGATGAGATGAATTGGGAGACGCTGAAGTGGCAGGATCTTAACGTTGGAGACATTGTCAAGCTGGAGCGAGATGAAGCGGCGCCAGCGGATCTCATCCTCCTACATACCCACGGTGAAAACAGTGTAGCTTACGTGGAGACCATGGCTTTGGATGGCGAGACAAACTTGAAGAGCAAGCAAACAACGGCATCCATGTCAAAAGCTATCGAGAGCCAGGAGGATATACTTGCCTGCCCAGCCGAAGTTGTCGTCGAAGACCCAAACCAGGATCTGTACAGCTTTGAAGGCCGCGTTACTGTGGATGGCAAGACTGCGCCGCTGACACTAAACGAGATCATCTTCCGAGGCAGTATCCTGAGGAACACGCCAGATGCTGTGGGTATGGTCATTTACTCCGGCGAGGAGTGCCGCATCCGCATGAACGCGAACAAGAATCCTCGTATCAAAGCCCCGAACCTCCAGCGTCTGGTCAATCGAATCGTCATTCTCATCGTCGTTTTCGTCATCTTACTTGCCGTCTTCAACACCGTCGCATACCGGATATGGCGGAAAGAGGAAGACAAGTTGTACTATCTCGCCGGACAGTCTGTCGCTTTCTTTCCTAATCTTACCTCGTTCATCATCATGTTCAATACTATGATCCCACTGTCGCTGTATGTCAGTTTGGAAATCGTCAAGCTGGCGCAGATGTTCTTCCTGCACACGGATATTGATATGTACGATCCTAAATCCGATACGCCCTGCGAACCGCGCACTTCGACTATCAACGAGGAGTTGGGCCAGATCAGCTACATATTCTCAGACAAAACGGGCACGCTGACGGATAACTCGATGAAATTCCGTAAGATGAGTGTAGGCGGGGCGTCTTGGTTGCATGATGCGGATTTGAAAGAGCAGCAGAAGAAGAAACTAATTCACAAGAAGAGGAAGAAGGGGAAACAACCTGTTCAGATGAGTCGTCGATCGGTCAAAGATGCACAGTCACCGATAGAGCCTGTGGTGGAAGCTGTCGAGCAGACTGAACGGATTCCAGAGGACGCACAGGATTCGAAGTGGAAGTCTTCGGCCAGACCGGGGAAGTCACAACGAGAGCTTCTTACTTGGGATATGCTGCGGTATATGCAGCGTAGGCCTCACACGTCGTTCTCAAAAAAAGCAAGAATGTTCTTGCTTTCGTTAGCGCTATGTCACACCTGCTTACCAGAAGTGCAAGAGGATGGAAAGACGCAGTTCATGGCTTCTTCGCCGGATGAACTTGCGCTGGTCGAAGCTGCGCAGGATATGGGTTTTCTCGTCATCAACCGCGATGTGCAAACCATCACGCTGCAGATCATGCCTTCTGGAACGGAGGCCGAGCCAGTGTCGGAGACGTATGAGATCCTAGATATCATTGAATTCTCGAGCAAGCGGAAGCGGATGTCGATTGTCGTCCGTTTCCCGGATCGTCGCATATGCATCATTTGCAAAGGCGCGGATTCTATTGTCATGGAACGTCTAAAACTGGCTACGTTGGCGAACAAGAAGATGGTGGAGATTGAGCGTCGGGCTAGTAAACGCAAGAGCTTGGAGGCACAGCATGCGATCGCCCGGATGAGTGAACACAATGAACGCAAGAGTAGTGTTACGGGTCGCAAGAGCCTCACCCTCAGTCAGGCAGCACGTGCGAGTCTTTCTCTTGGGAGACCGTCGCTTGGACGGGCGGGAAGTGTTGGCGGGATTGGGCGGTCGAGTACGGGCGGAAGGTCCCTTCAGCCTGTGCGGGATGAGGTTGATCAGTGGCTTCGCCAACGCGAGAATGACTTTGAGATGCAATCGGTCGATGCGAATACGCCGGCGCAGACACCGAGGCCTTCAGGATTGGAAAGGCTGTCGATGGCTTTTTCGGAGGCGAGAAGCTCATTGCAAGTCGAAGAGATGGATGAGATGGTCGATGAGAACGTTGCTGGGGATGAGTCTGCGGTCATTGAACGCTGTCTTCAACACATCAATGAATTCGCTACGGAGGGCTTGCGAACTCTGCTCTATGGGTATCGTTTTCTCGATGACGAAGAGTACACAAAGTGGAAGAAGAAATACCTTGATGCGACAACCAGCCTCGTCGACCGATCCCGCTTGATTGAAGAAGCCGGCGAACTCATCGAGCAAGAGCTGGAGTTATGTGCTGCCACCGCGATTGAAGATAAGCTCCAAAAAGGCGTCCCAGAAGCCATTGACAAGCTCCGAAGAGCAAAGATCAAGATGTGGATGCTCACAGGTGACAAGCGTGAGACAGCCATCAACATCGGCTATTCGTGCCGTCTTATAAAAGACTACTCCACCGTCACTGTCCTCGATCACGAATCAGGCGAAGTCGAACAAAGCATCGCCGCAGCCGTCCTCGCCATCAATTCTGGCACAGTAGCCCACTCCGTCATAGTCGTTGATGGACCCACCCTCGCTCAAATCAGCGACGTCGAGCCCCTCAAAATTCTCTTCTATGATCTCGCTATCCTCGCGGACTCGGTGATCTGTTGTCGCGCATCTCCCGCGCAGAAAGCGAGCCTGGTCAAGAATATCAGAAAGAGGGTTAAGAAGAGCATCACTCTAGCGATTGGTGATGGTGCAAATGATATCGCTATGATTCAAGAGGCGCATGTGGGCATTGGGATTACGGGCAAGGAGGGGTTGCAGGCCGCGAGGACGAGCGATTACTCGATTGCGCAGTTTAGATTCTTGACCAAGTTGCTGCTTGTACATGGGCGGTGGAATTACGTGCGGACGTGCAAATACACCGTGGGCACGTTTTGGAAAGAAATGGCAAGTCACCCCAATCAAACTTCACCAACTCGGTGCTAACACACTAAACCTAGGTCTTCTACCTCACGCAAGCACTCTACCAACGCTCCGTCGGTTACACTGGCACCTCTCTCTATGAATCCTGGTCCCTCTCAATGTTTAACACGCTCTTCACCTCGCTCCCCGTAATCTTCATGGGCATATTCGAAAAAGACCTCTCAGCGTCCACCCTCCTCGCGGTCCCCGAACTCTACACCAAAGGCCAACGCAACGGCGGTTTCAACTTCCGCGTCTACCTCGCGTGGATGTTCATGGCGTCCGCGGAAGCCATGATTATCTATTTCTGCATGCTGGGTCTCTACGGCGAAATGCGCTTCACGGAAGACAACTCCGTCTACGCGCTCGGCACCATCACCTTCACCGCCGCCGTGGTGATCATAAGCATGAAGATGCAATTCATAGAAACGCATTCGAAAACCTGGACGAACGGTCTCGCCATCTTTCTATCCGTCGGCGGCTGGTTCCTCTGGAACCTCATCCTCACAGTGCGCTACTCCCCCTCCGCAGCAATCTACTACGTCCACGACGCGCTCCTGCGCACCTTCGGCCGCTCGCCGACATGGTGGCTCTGCCTCATCCTCATCCTCTCCTCGGTCCTCGTCTTCGAGTTCGGCGTCGCGTCACTCCGCGCAGCCTTCTTCACCACGGACGAAGACGTGTTCCAGGCGCTCGAAAAAGATCCCGTGGTTAAGAGACGTTTTGAAGAGGCGGCGAGTGAGGAGCTGCAGATGGGGTGGGATCGGGAGACGAATCGCGAGAGGAGGGAGGAAGACGCTGTGCGGAGGGTGGTGGGGGGGATGAGGGAGAGGGAGATGGTGAGGAGGGAGGGGGAGGTGGTGGAGATTTTGAGGAATAGGGAGGGGCAGGGGAAGGGGGGGAGGAAGAGGAGTACGGGGACGATTGGGGAGGAGCTGGGGACTGAGGAGATGGATAGGGCGCTTAGTCGGGGGTATGGGAGGGTGAGGAGTGAGTAGCGGGATTGGGGGGCCAGGTGTTTGAGGGCGTGTTGGTAGGGCTTGGTTTGGCCTAGCTTTGCTTGGGGCGGATCGTTGTGTTGTGGCGTTTTTACGGTACAGTAGGGCCATTGGGCTCTAGCGCGGAGGATGGAGGATGGAGATCTCGCTGCATATCTTCCCTTTTGCTTCACCTTTTTATTGTATTTCCTTTACTGATACCACGCCACAGAATCTGGCAATATATATAAGAAGGGGCGGGCAGGTTTTTTGATAACGTTGAATGTTGTTAGTTAGGGTGGGAGGTGAGGGTGTGGTGTATACACAGAGACGTACATATACATGAATCAACGGCCCTGGTCTCCTTTCCTCTTTTCTTCAGCAATGTGGTTTCCTCTAACAATTTGCAACCTCCCTTTTCCGCTCAAGACGACGTTGAAGCTGCGGTTGCAGCCGGAGTTGATGTATTTGCTGTATTCATAGTGGATTGACCCTTATAAATTAAATCCATAATAAGGATGTGTGGCACAAGATTGCTCATCTGGTGGGAACGTTAAAAGAAGTTCGAAAACCATGGAAAATCTAGTTTAGGGTGATTAGGAGTAGTGGCGGGAGAGTACGATGAGGTTTATGTTTTCGAAAGCAAAGTTTGAGCCGAGTTTCAGCAAGGGGATAGATAAATCTCAATTGACTGCAGGCGCTCATATCCTCAGCATTGCAACCGCATTCCCTTATTCACAGCCAAACACAACAGCACCTTTCTCCGGCAATGGAAACAAGACAGTTCGACTCTTCTGCAAACCCCTTCCGAGCTTCAGTATGAGCTGAAGAAAGCCTTCACTCTCGATCTGCTGAAGCTTCATTGCCCAAGTCAGGCAATCACGGTCCGAGACATTCTACTACTCGCATGCTTAGAAGGGCCTCCCAGATAGTTTCCATACATGGTGATTCGGCAGCGACATCAGTGACGGATGAGGTGAAACGCCAAAGCGCTGGATATTCGAGCGATGTGTGAGGGATTCCAAGCATGACAGATGAGCAACGAGGTAATCTCGCCCCGTTGGAGCAAAGCTGCATATTGGACAGCTAGCGTGTGGCGGGGCACTACTTGTCGGTACGATGGCCTGGCCTAGATCAGAGCACACTAAGATGGCGTCGACGATGTTGGCGATAGGGATCCAGTTGCCGCATCTTCCAAGCTTTATCTTCTTCATTACCGCGCCTCTGCCGGGTTCCGTGACGACGTCCAGGAGCTCGACACCGTAGATGTGCTTGCCTGCGCTTTTTTTTTCTGTCGTGCCTATAGTGGCGAGGAGGTTGATGTTGAAGCCGAGGAGGAGACTCCGTAGGCGAAACGTGTCGTCGTTATGGCCGCAGAGAACAAGGTCTCCTTTGTCGAGAAACTGGTCGGCGAGTGCCTTTCCGTTATCATGCGGATCGGCAAATGGAATGGAATGGCCAAGTCCACTGTTGGTAGCCCAGACGTGGGCCATGTAGATCAGAAGGCTGAGCTTGGGTACTAGCCACGATCGCTGTGCCGAGGCATCGCAGATTGCAACAGTCTGGTGTGAGGAATCTATGAGCATCTTCGTATACACCGAAGTCGGCGAGAATCGAACGCGGTGGGATACGAAGGAGAATGTGGTCTGCCCGTTAAGTCCGGCCTGCAGCGGGAAAGCTGATGTAGCTTGGAATCCGACAGCAATTCCGTTCAGGCGAAGAATCCTCGGTTTCTCTGTTGCATCCGAGTATTTTACTGTTGATGGTAGTGCCTGGGTTTCCGAGCATTATGTGCGCAGTCTCACAACAGCCTAAGAAACAACGCTTTCCTTTGAACAACGCTGGATCCTCGCAGAAAGCTCTTTGACCATATTTGAGCGTGAATGGGTTGATCTGGTCGTCTTGGTTGACCTCGATGTGGAACTGGACGTAATCTCGGTGTATCTGAACTGGTACAATGACCGTCTGGTAACCCACGAATACTAAACCTCCGTCGACCATGACGGGGTACTCTGCCCCAGCAAGGGAAAGCATTTGCTCAAAAGATACCTCTAGACCTTTTCCATTGGGCTGTAACATTGGAAGTCTCGCTTCGTGCTTAAGAATTGTATATTGTTCAAACAGCTTCAGCCAACAGTTGCTGTCGCATTCTTCGAGCGGCTGTCGAAGCTGTGAGAACTCAAGTTTGATGTGATCAACGTCGTGCTCCGAAACGATTGATACGTGACATTGTGATTCCAAGATGGTCTTGTCAGAGTCTGGGTCGTGAGCTGTAGCCTAAAGACAGTCTAATACTTGCATAACCGTCATGAGATGCTGCGAGTAGAGTTCCGGCAAGACCTGAAGTTGGATAAATGAGTCGTATTTGTACAGGCGTAAGCGATGGGATTGTATGCCTTTGAGAGCGTTAGACGGGTGCGATAACATAACTAGTCAGGTTGGGAGGCATGGCTTACCACATGTGGCTATTTCACCATTACTGAAGAAGGTCTGCGCAAGGTTTTCCAGAGCCAAAAGTACTTCCGTGCCTTCTGCACCCCATGTTTTTTCTACGTATTTTGCGCAGGTTATTAACTCGATCCGGGATGAGTTTGAAGCTTCCTCGGACGTTTTTACAATGATTGGAAGTCCGGAAAGATGTCGTAGAGGAAGGTCGTTACCTGTCAAAGTAATGTGTGTGGAAGGCCGGCATATGAACTGGCACTCTAGTGGCAGAGAATGGTTACTGTCAGTCTCGAGATCGCGCATCAGCTCACCAAGGCCATGGTAGTTGTGGCTCTTAAAAGCCCTTCCATGGGTCCCTGTTGGACCAACACTGTCGTTTAGAATTTGCGCAAGTTCTACGGGCTGACCTACGATAGTATGCTCCGGCGGAATAGCCATATGATAGGCTGGGGATTGATCTTTGATCGAAAAGATTTTGGAGGAAAGACATCGGCTTCCCGAAGGCTCCTAGACCGATGCTTCCTAGTCCTGGTCCAAGTAGTTCTGGCGTTGTTACAGAACCATTGTGCAAAGATTGGCTGTTTGGAGTCGCCAACTGCTCCTCATCCGCAAGCTTGAGACATTCGAAGACGGAATCCGGATTCCAAGGTTGGGAGAGTGGAATGATGATGAGACGGCCGCAAAACGGGCGTTTTTTGTGTGGGGTCTAACGTCGTGTATGAGTTAAACGTAGAAATGTGTACTGAGCAAGGTCTGCTCTCGGTCTTGTCGTTGTCTGCAACATGGACGGTAAAAGTTGACCAGCTACCATCAACAGAATCAAATGTGTGGAACTTCCGCTCAAGGCTTTCGGCGATGGAATATCCACACTGAGCCGTGCGGCTGTAGTGAACAAGACCGGGAGTCCTCTCATTGTATTGCGAGGAGCGTGAATGCGGATGAGCGAGCGGTGGACAGTCGAAAATCGAGAAGGATGTGTGAGACCTAGAATGGAGCGTCTAAAGGCTCGAAACGAGATCGCTGCCTTCCCGTGGAAGCTCTAAGGCGGGAACCATGTAGCTGCGGGGTTACGCTCAGCCTTGTCGACCAGTGAACATGCCACAAAGATACCTTGCGAGATGCGCAAGGCAAATTCATGCTGATCCAATGACAAGGGCATTGCGGTGAAGGAATATGCAAGCCTAATTCCAAGCAACGTGGTAATCGTGGAATATGTGAGGCGTTAGGGCTAACTAACATGGGTGAAGCTGGAGATAAGATGTAACAAGCAGAAAGTATACAGGTAAGTAAATAAGTGCAGGTGATAGTGTAGGAATAAAGGCTATTGATAGAAATGAAGAAGTAATCAAAGAAGGAGCAATCATCGCCACTAGTACTGAGTACAGTAGGGTATCAACACAAGGAAAAAACACGATAAGGATAAGGCGCACCGGCCTCGGAACTCGAACGACTTCGGATGAACGATTACGTAAGCGGAGCGGATTAACCTGCGTCCGAAAATGAAGAAGTAATCAGAAGTTTACATGCAGGACCACATTTTTCACATGCGTGAAAATCCTCAACACAACCCCAGCGCCGCCGTCGAAATGCAAAAGCGCTTTTTAGCACGCTAAAGCCTCACCAACGAAAATGTATGACTTAGAACCAGGATTTGATCCTACATATAAACGGTAAAAACGACAAATGTACCAAACACTACCCTTTAAACATTCCTTACCCTCAACGCCTATCCTTTTTCCCTAGCACTTACCTCGCTGGTCACGTGTTCTCATCCCTTGCCTCTTTTCATATACACATGCACTATACATATGCGACAACGCTACAAGATGGATACAAAGCAGCCGCACTGTTTTTACGCATAGCTCGCCCACCCCTGATACAGCACCGCCAAATTCCTCTCGTCCGTCGCCGTCTGAATAAGCTCATTGACCGTCGCTTTAGTACTCAGCGTCTTGCTCAACTTCTTCTCCACCACTGCAAGTGCCCTGCCCGCCTCCCCAGCCTGTTCCTCTTTCTTCTTATTACTTTCCTGTACCTCTTGAGGTTCCGGCGGCGGCAACATTCCAGACTGCGCTGTCGATGGCGCCGGTGTACCGCCCGGCCCAACAGTACCCGCACGCGATGTAGTCGCAGTCGCACCGTTGGCGTTAGCGTTCGTTTCTTGGCCTTCTTGCATGCGTTTGGCTTTTGTGGGCGTGACGCTCCAGTTCACGAGCGGGTCGTAGCGCAGTACGTTGAGGAGCGTCATGATGGACTCTCGTTCCTCGCGGAGCGTATCCATGGTGAATTCACAGCACCGGCGGAAGACGCCTTCGGTTTTGGTGTAACCCATTGCGTCGACTATGTCCCGTGTGAGGCGGAAAGGCACGACTTCCGGGACGGGGAGAACGCGACCTGCTTCGAAACTGACGCCGAGATCAATGTGCACGACTTCGCCGCTCTTCTTGTCGAGGAGGATGTTATGGCAGTGGCGATCTCCGAGGCCGAGCACGTGACCGAGAATCGATATAGCGGCTGTGGAGCGAGTGTATGCGAGGCGCTTTTCGAACCATTCGTCTGGGTCTTGGAAGAGCTCCAGGAGGAAGTAGCGGAGTACGGGGTGGAAGTTGTTTGCGATCTTCTGCCATGTTTTGACGCGTGTGGCGAGTGAATCTTGCTGGACTGCGCCGATTTGTTTGCGGCATGTGTCGGGTTTGATGTCGTTTGGATAGTACCGTTCATGAGCGGGCATCACCCACAAGTGGAGTGGAGTGGTGTCTTGGACGAACTCCATGAGGCCTGATCGAGTGGAAAGCGGCACCACTTGATATGTGCGAATGCCTAGGTTACGAAGGCGTGTCGCAGTATGATTCTTGAGTAGACGTGAAACCTGATCGAAGACTTGTTCCATGATTGCGTCCTGGCGCATATCATCGTTCCCAGATTTGAACTATTTGATGTCAGCGAGCTGTATTTCCACAGTTTATGCTAAGCTTACCAATATCTTGTAAGCCTTGCCGTCGGTGCCTTTGGCTGTGATGATCTTAGGCGCACTGAGACCGTTGGCAATGCTCATCCTAGAAGAAAAGCCTGCGATCTTAGGCAAGTCACTGTAGTCCATGTTTGCCCGAACCTCGGTCTGCATTGTAGGTGGAGGAACCCTCAGCCCTGGAACCTTGTTCACGAGATCTCTTGACTCCTGGTACCTGTCCAGAGGAATATCTCGGACTTGTCGGTCCCGCTCATCTTTGAACATTGCAAGGGCATGATAGATCTCGTCCGATTTATGGATAACCTTCCAAATCGCTTGCGATCGCTTGTCTTTAGCGAGAAGCTGCGCAACATTTCCCGCAGCCCTTTGCCGAGATTTGGCAGATTCATCTTTGGATCGCACAATGTCTTCTTTGGTGTAGTTGCCGACCTGCGTTTGGATCGCAAAAATTTGGTGCATTCCATGGTATGGATGGTCTTTGCATATGCGGAAGACCAAGCCCAGAAGAAGCTGCTGGAACTTTGTGTCCTCATACTGCAAGCGGGATGAAAGCTGATTCATCAGCAAAGCGAATTTGCCGCTTGGTACCCGATCGAGATATAGACCAACAGCCTCATTTGCTAGAGGCAAATCTGAAAACTCCAGCCACAATGAGAACACTCGAAGGGCATCATTGTTGAACTCGTCGCTGGCTTGTAATGAAAGCAGATAGTTCTCTAGGCACTGTCGTAGGAACTGTTCGCGACCTCTCCGTAGTCGCTCATATTCCGCGTTGTCCAGATTGTACCAGTTCTTCGCCCTCGTCGCACTCCGTCTGTAGGTATCTCTCATTGTCTTGCTCTTATCTGAAGCGGACAGTTTCTGGAACTCCTGCATTTCTTGGTGTCGTCGTTCAACCCCAAGCTTGGCGCGTTCTATATCCTCCGCGGCCTCTGGGTTCTGCAATTGCTTGTCACAAAATAAGGCGAACTCGTGGAATACTTGACCAGGCCCTGAACCCTGCATCTGGCCTTTGAGTTCCCGAATGGCTGGCTCAAGATAGTCTCGAATAATAATGTCAGGCTTCTTCAGTCGAGCCTCGGCAAGATGATGACCCTATCCAGGTTAGTATAACGAAGTGGCTCAATGGGCAAATAGTACTCACAAGCTTCGCCAATAGAACCGGTAGGCTGATGTCTGTGTTCTGAGAATCGAAATGGGCATTCTCAATCAGATGCTCCCGCATCCCGGTTGATGTCTCAGCCTCGCCTTGTTCCCATAGTACGCAAGCAACCTCGTGCTGCGCGATTGCTTCGATGTCCAGGCCAACAGCTTTACACGGCTGTACAATGTCTGCGAGATATGTCACACGTGCAAGTGACTCTTGGAGAGCCCCATGCTTCCTGCATATCACAGACGAGGATACAAGAGCGTCGACCTCCATGTGGCGAATTGTTGCGGATTTCGCTCGCATGGATTCTAACAGAGGCGCATTTGTACCTAGAACGTTGAAAAGTGTCTCACGGCATGATAGTAGCTGTCTAACATCTTCGAACCTGCGAGCTGTGATTAGCTCAGTTGCAACTAAACTTGTATGCCGGGGATATTGACTCACTCGCCAGCGCGCATCCATGCATCTCGCCCTTTCATTCGGTCCAACACATCAAGCAGATTATTGGGATGGCAGCTGATAACTTCGTCCGCCTCAGCTAGTGCTGCCAGCGCTCGTAGACGAGACTTCGTAGATGCTGTGGAACTATTTTGGCCGGATAGGTATTGCATTGCGGGTAGAAATTGCTGGTCGAAGCTGACTTTGGCAGATAGCGCATCTGTCGCGTAGTAAAGACCTTGAAAAGCCTTGAATAGAATGCTCGGCTCTGAGTAGTTCTTCTCTGGGGCTTTGATATTCCATTGCCCGAGTTTTCGTGCTGTGTGAAGTGTGTTCTCCACTGCATCGTCCCCTATGTCACTGAACTGATCGTTTGACAGTAGGGAGTGCGTGATGCTATTCATGTTGAGCATGATGAGGCTTTTCACCATGCCTCGTGAGTCAGCTACTTCCAGAGCGTTGGATCGGCGGATTTGACTGTCCAAGCGCGCCCCGCGAAACAATAGACTCTTAACGCCGTCCCCCTCATAGTCCACACGGTCCATCACAGACGCGAGACTGTACCCTCGGTCTACGCCGTAAAAGGAATCTGGCTCGTCTAGATTCTTGTATATTGAGAGTTGCAAGTCTGCCGGTAGCTTCTTTGGCGTTTCTGGTACGCTGGAACTTCTCCGTGGCACTTTCGCCGGTGGTTGCCCGGATGTTTCTGCAAAGATCAGAGCACTGCGGTACATACCACAATCACATGCCGCACGAGATACCCTTACATAATCGATCTCCAGCCATCGGTCCCTATCAACTCTCGTGACCTCTTTGGGAATTGGCTGGCTCCGCAGATAGAGCAGTGAATGGATTAGTATACGCACGTGGGGTACACGTGCCGAGTCGCATCCGGCAAACCAAGCTATCATTGCTGATGATACTGTCTGGCGAACAACTCGTTCTCCTTCGAACTCGTCGATCAGGACAAGGTGGAGGATGTAAGGAAATAGTCTCTCAGCTACATGACTGAAGCCTAAAAGAAGCTTTGGTAACGCGCCGAGCAAAGGCTCATGGGAGGCGACGCGACACAATGAAATTGCAAAATCCCTGATCCATGAAGATGCATTTTTGCTGTCGCCGATTGCTGCACACTTCTCAACTGAGTCAGTTACCAAAGGCAGGATTGACTCTTCATCTGGTATGACGGGCAGGTCTAAGGCTTTTCTGATTGGTTCCGGGATGATACCCTTAAGCTCTGCTTTATGGCTGGTATGAGCATGGGAAAGGCGGGCAAGGGCAAGTCGAATTGCCTCTTCAGCAAGGCCGACCTCAGTGCGGTCGTCGCTGTAGAACACATCAATGATCTCTTTGACAATGGCTTCACGCGAAGCATGGCCAAGTGATTCTTTCTCGGCCGAACTAGTAACCATCCATGGGCGAGATCGAGCTGTGTTGCGTTTGACTTCGCCGTGAGCACTGAAAGCTCGGCCAAGAACCCGAGCAGCCCATAGCAGATATCCGTTTCCAACTTTGCCTCTGCGACAGGAGTCCCAGACTTGGGGCGCATACTTGGCTGCTTCGGAATCCACCCCAAGTACATCGTCACGTGCGGTTGGGGCTGGTTGAAAATTCTGGCAGAGTAGATCAAGCGCAACCTCGCGAGAGGTGTTGTTGAGAAGGTTACGTCCAGATCGAACGTCTTCTAGGATTTCAAGGAGGAGCCTGCTTTCTTCACTGCCTTGGACCGAGTTGCCTTCTGTCCGAACCTTGGACGCCGCGGATGTAATGAGTCTAAAAGCACGAATGGCGGATCTGCTCTCATTCTCAGCGATGCTGTCGGCATACGACTCGAGATACCTGGTGAACCATCCGTGAAACTTTGTTGCTGTACTTATCGTTGCGATGAATTGTGACTGTTGCGTTGTGCTTTCCTGCGACGAACCTAAGAACTCGCGTATGGAAATCAAGACTGAAAGGCCGATGCCCGTCACAAAGTTGAGATTACTTCTCAAGTATGAAGCCCCATGTTCGAAAAGGTACTGCATGACTCCCACTACGTCTTCTGCGCACTGTATGTCGGCGAGAAAAGGCCTGAGAGACTGGAGGGTCATCTGAAGTGGGTATCCGGTAAAAGCCACAGGACCAGCAAGGGCAACGAGGATCCTTACTTTGCGGATGACTGATCTAGCATAGAGAGAACCAAGCGCTGGGTGGATGCGATCTAAAAGCATGCGCATTACCAGTGTGTAATTGCTGGATGCCCAAAAGTTGCCATAGTCCTCCCCAGTTCGACGACAGAGGCGCTCCAATTGATCACTGAGGTAGTATGCCGGGAAGGCGGGCTCGATGCCAATATTCAGATCCAATTTGGATTGGCTGATGTTGGTCATCTCCGCCAAAGCTTTGGAAGCATTGTGGAAAGGCGGTCGTTTATCGAACT
The DNA here is from genome assembly GCA_010015675.1 of Byssothecium circinans. Lineage (NCBI taxonomy): Eukaryota > Fungi > Ascomycota > Dothideomycetes > Pleosporales > Massarinaceae > Byssothecium > Byssothecium circinans. Next base: position 158,542 of record ML976988.1, read on the forward strand.
GTTTGCTCACGCGATCTTCCTGTATCATTGCTTGAAGAATGTAGCCTAGAATTCGAGGTGACTGCTTTGAATGCATGTCGTAGTATAGCTCTTTTCCGACCAAATCGCGCAACAGATTGCAGCTGCTTGGGACCGTTTTGTCGCGAGCAGACCCGAAACAGGTATCCCATGAAATGGTATAAGCAGCAGCTTTCGCCATGTTTCTCACTAAAACTTCTGATGTGCTGCTGCTGAGCTGCTTGGCTAAGTAGTCGACATCCTCTTTGCGGCCCCTCATGATCGCTTGGCTAACAGCTTCCGCCTCGACGTCGCGTAAGAGGTCTACGAGGCTCTCATAGCCGAACGTGACGAAGGGGATCTCTGCGAATTTGCGTTGTCGATCGAGCCAAGTAAAGATAATTTGCGAGGCAAATAGTTGGAATAATCTCTTAGCATCTTTCATATCTCTTGCTTCAGCGACTTCATTGATGCATCGCCGCGCATGTTGTGCAGCCTCTGTGATCGTGCCGGCGGTGGCGAACATTCGATATATGCACTGTCGTTGGATTGTGTGCCATCGCGACGCAAGTTTGGACAGGACAAGCAAACGGATGGCGATGCCTTCGAGCCATGAATCCTCGCCTGGTAGACTGGCATCGACGTCCTGCAGTATCTCATCGTGCTTTGACAGAACAAAGTCCTCGAAGATGTCGGGCAACCGTTCTGCTATATGGTACTTGACCGTCATTTCCCCTTCCAGAAGGAGTTGAAACAGGCTGGTGCGGACCGATGGGATTTTCCGATTTTTACCAAAGTCAGGATGATGTCTGAGGAGTCGGTACAGAAAAGAAGCGACTTGAGTTAGCAAATCAGGAGATCTGCGTACGCCGCTCTTCTCCATTCCTCTTGCATAGTACGCATAAAGCGCTTCCACGTGATCATACAAATCTTGCGTCTCACGATCAGTAGAGTCTAGGCTCCATACTTGCGTCGTGCCAATCAGTACTTCCACCATCATGCTATTGGCAACCTCAGATGTATTATATTCCCGAGCGCGAGGGTCAATAAGAGCATCGCTGAGTCTCTCAAGGAGCTTCATAGAATCGGCCCGAGAAATACTATATTGACTGGATAAGAGTGACCGAATGAACTGCCGCGACCGGAGAAGATCAGCTTCTGAAATCGAGACTAGATACTCTATGAACTCTGAGGGTATCTTGTCTCTCTCTTCGTCCGGAATATCTATGACTGAAGACACTAGGTGGAGGTAGGTCGAGCAGGAAGCGTAGAGGGCACTGGCATCCGACGATGCTGAAATGTCGTGGCGAGGTACGTCCACATCGGTACTGGAGACGCCCGCAGTCATTTGAGAATTCCCGCCGTCGTCAATATCCATGAAGTCATCATCGTCGACGTAGAACGATTGTTTTATCTCCTTCCGTTCATCGAGGGCTTTGGGAAGATGTTTCGCCAGGGTTAAGACACCTGCACTTTTGAACGCAGACCGCGAGAGAATGTTGAGCCGCTGGATATTCGGAAGGTTCTGTGCATACGTTTCGAGTACTGCATCGACCTTGTATTGCTCTGTCTGCGTCTTTGTCAGCAGCCGTGCAGATGAATATGCAAGCTCATCAACAGCAGTTTCCAAATCGGATATTTGGTGATTGGCGTGCTCCATCAAGGAACCGAGTGCTGATGCAACAACACACAGATTTATAACCACGCGAAGCATGTCAGGTGTTATGCTTTGGGGCTGCTGCTGCGACCATTCTTTCCACCGCTGAATCGTCTTCTCAACTTCTGATAGGCTGAACTCAAAGATTTTGCTTTCAAGATGCATAGAATGACTTGCAGGCGAAGCGTTTGTAGAGCTAGGCAGCGATGCAGGTTCCAATGTGAAAGGGGTGTTGTGATCGAGGAGCAAAATGTAATGCGAAAGTTTACGATATGCATTCGTTCGCACGCGTGCTTGTGCGATGGGTCCCAATATCCGGTATGGCGGAGATTCTGGAAGTAGAAAAGGGCGATCGAGGCAAGCGTGAAGCACGCGCAAGACATCTCGGGCACTGCAATGATGTGCATTGAGCGCTGCATAAGTCCTTTCTGACCAATGACCTTCAAATTGTTAGCCATGATAAAGGAAGTCACGAGCCTCACTTACTAGGTGTCCATTTGCTGAGTAGCCAATTGAGCACCTTCTCAGCGGTCTGGTTGAAATGCGTGGGATTCTCAGCAACTTTCTCTCGAATCAAGGTCGTCATAAGAGCGGATGTACTCTCTGTAAGTAGGGCTGGACCATTCAATTCAATTGATGTGAGTACGGTCTGCACGGTCTCGGAAATCGTTGAGAAGGGAACGATGCCCAGTTTCAGGAGAGTGTCCATAAGATGAGCAGCCGTGCGAGACGAAGATGAGGACGTAATGACTCGTGACGCAGTTTTCCAGGCCGATATCCAGAGACACGACAGAGACGCTAACTTTGCAGTCTGCTGAAAGGCAGCCCTATCGATGTCAACAGTAGCAACACAAATGAAGATGGGAACTTACGCTGCAAGAGCTATCATGGCCCAAGAAGAGTGTGCTGAGTTTTCATCAGTTATACAGGGAACTAGTCTGTCCAGCAAAGACTGAAGCTCCTCCTCACTAAGGGGACCTTCTTGTACAATGAAGGCAGTGACTTGCAACGCAGCCCGTTTGGCGTTTGAGCGAATTTCCGAGACATGGCGGAGATACTCTTGGAAGTGGTGTGTTATACGAAGCCGTTTCACCATGCTTTCATCCCCGTCATCGCGAGCTTCTGCCAGTCGACGTCTTCTCTCATCGAGAAGATATGACAGACGCGCAATGACAGCAGGTGTGGCCCACAGCCCTTCGTAACGGAAAAATTCGGGGTCCATTGAGAAGGCGCATGTGCTGAGAGGATGAGTGTCTTCGTCGGGTCGACCAATGCGACGAAAGCAAAGGTGATCCTCCTCCAGAAATTGGTGGGCGGCGGTATCTTGCCTGCGTCTGTAGTCGTTGTAGATGACATCGAGGAAGGCTTCCACTTCCAAGCTGAACGACTCGTCACGAGTATGCGTCAGAACACTTGCAACATGTGCTTCAGTGTGTGTCAAAGCAATCAATATCTCGTCTCTCAAGAGCATGTCCGCCCACATAACCTTCATTAGCGGCAGTAACTCCTGCACGAGTTGCTCGGTAAGGCGTGACGAATGAAGATTAATACGCGGTAAGATTGAATTGATGGCAGCAAGCGCAGCGGACTTTCCCCGCGCGGCCTTTTGTTGCAAGAAGCCGACCAAGGCTTTCAAGATCACCTCGACTTTCTCCAAGACGGGCGAATTGGAGGCCTTGACGAGCAACTGAAGGCAGGTCACTAGATCTTCTGCAGCGTGAACGGTTTCATTGGGTATGACATTCTTCTTTGCAGAAGGTGTCCGTCCGCCGTCAGTAGACTCGAATGGCGTTCGTCCTCGACTTGACACGCCAGTACTCCAGCTAGCAGGCTCATCTGGTTCTGATGTAGTAAATATGCCAGCTAATGATGTGATACAAAAGTTGACAGTCTCATTCCAGCACTGTGGGGAGAGGCGTTCAACATGAGGCTGATACTCTAGTAGAGCGCGCAGTGTCTTGGGCAGATCCTCCACAAGTGGTTTGACAAGAATTCCATTCTTGTCAGGAAGCGTGTCGGTGATGCCCTCGACGATCAGCTCGACAGTAGAGCTCTTGATGGTGCGTACTCCAGCGTGTATGACATGGCGCAGGGCTTTTGCTGCGTGGGGAAGGAGCGGTGCGGCTTTGGATGTTTTGGTTCTACTTCGCAGGTAGGTTCCCCTCTCGTCGCGCAGACATTGCAGCAGTGTCTCGCACAGCGCAAGATAGGCCTTGTTGCCCAGGATCTCGAGGGTTGGCTTTCCACGATTGTGCTGGAGGATGTGCACGAGGTCCTTGAGGCCTGCGCTGCGGTCCGTTACCTTGCTCGAAGAGATGAGGACTGTTCCTGTCAGCATGCTTTATATGTAGAAAGTTGCGTGTCACGTTACTCACTCTTCGCATCCTGGATGCTCGTCGCGCCCATTGCGTGCACTCACTAGTTGGCGCGGGTGGAATTGACAGGGCGCGGGAGAGGGAGCGGGTGCATGGCGGGGAAGAAGCAAGAAGCAATGGGTGAATTGATCAATTGGAGGGGTTATGTCATCAGGCAGCCGTCGCCTTCAAATATTGTCGCCTTTCACTCCGGTGCTTGCGCTTCCATCCGGTGTCGACGCGGAGCTATGGCGGAGGCTAGTGATAGTAGGAAAGCTGAGAGTCGACGCCAAGCCTGCAGGGGTCCACAGCGGAAAGGAAAGCGCGTCCGAGCTCCCAAGCAGGCGCGTTCGGAAACTTTGAGCATCTGCTGAACACACCCAAACACCCAAACACCCCCCCATTGCACGCTCCTTTGCCGGCACACGATGCCCAGTCGCCCTCTTCGACTCTGCCATGGCTGACGACGAATCCCTCCGCGCCCTCGAGGGCATGCACCGCGACCTGTGCGCCCTCATCGACAACCGCCTGCCTGCGCTTGACCGCCTGCTGCAAAATGTGGAAGCCCACTTTACCGAATTCAAAGCCCTGGTAGACAAGAAGCCGAAAAGCGACGCGAGCAGGAAAAAGCTTGGGGAGGGGAAGATCACGCTCGACGATGTGGAGTACGAGCTCAACGACGAGTTCAAGCAGATGGCACTGGAGATGGCCGAGGCGCTGGATCTGGACGAGATGGAGGCCGCAGCCTACCTGATCGGTGCGCAATCCGAAGCCAAAGAGCTCGACCGCTCCCAAATTCAGACGGCTGTGATCCGCTTCCACCGCCGCCGCGAATACGTCCTGCTCTGTCTGCGCATACTGATGAAGATCACCCTGGGCGACGAAGACTCCGAGACCGACCTGTCCATGCTGCAGATGGCTGTTCAGATAATTCTGGGCGTGCACGGCCAGAACAGTCTTACGGCTGCGTGGACATTTTGGGGGAGGTGTTTGGAGAGCATGGGTGCGATTGAGAGATGGCTACAACACATCGCGGAGCGGCTCCAGAGTGCCCAAATTGTTGGACAAGTGCCGCTTCCCGGCTTCGTGGAGACGATGACCTTCCAGCGCCAGAGTCTGACCCGCCAGCACGAGAATCTGGCCGCTATATGCACGCACATGGTCAAGCCGGGCTTCGCAAATATGGACAATCTGAAAGCTCTTCTCGCCAGGGCAAAGACCATCGACAAGCACGACCTCATCACCATCCACTACGTACCGATGCTCATTGCACTGATATCCCACGTCGCATCAGAGACCATCACGACAACAAGCCCGGCGCGACAATTCCACGATTCTCTCATGAAGGGACGAGACAACGATCAATGGGCTTTGAGAAACCTGCATGCCGCTACTCTCGCCTGGTGGTTGGCCGAGTACAGCGGGAGATACGTGGATCCCAACATGAACGACGAGGACCTGGCCAATGTCAACTTCGACCAGGAAGCCGCTGCGCGATCCGAAGCCTTTCTCCGCGCGCTAGACGATGGCGCCTACCACTTCATGCTCTCCTTCAGCCAAGATGTACGCCCGACGCGATGGTACGACCCGCAAAAAACCAGCATGATCTCTACACTCTTGCAGGATACCGCCGTTCTGCCTCCAGAATCTGCGCAACCGGAAGAGTTCTTTAAAGAGCTGGTTATGGAACAGTTGCAAATATTTGTGGACTCATTCATTACCAACATGCCCGATACGCTGCGAAGATTAAAAGTGGAAGAAGACGACCAACGGAGGCGACTGCAGCTGCATTTTGGTCAATCTAGCGGGGAACATCCTTTGCATCTGGAACGTTTTCTTGTCATTGTGTCCTACGCTTTCGACGGCTTTCCGGACGCTGCTAGCGACTTCTGGGCAGACAAGGAGAGCAATCTGTACGGCTTCCTGCAATGGGCTGCAAAGCGACAGCCTACACCTCGAATCGCCATGTTTTGCGAAATGCTACGTGCTATATCGACTGGCGAAACAAATGCTGATTCGGCGCACCGATTCCTTCTTGAAGAAGGCGCAGTGTCGGCTGGCAGGATTCGCCGTACAAGCTCCCTTAGCTACACACATATTTTCAATGAGCTCATCGAATTTCAAACCGATCTCCATGAACCCAAGGCGGCTATCAGGGGTAATGGACTCTACGCGCCCAACCAGAACCCAGTTGACCAGATTGTGGAGCCTGAAAGCGCCACAATGCTCGAAAGCTACCTGCGTTTGTTAGCGCATCTGTGCCGGGAGAGCAAGACCGCACGGAAATGGCTACTCGATTCCCAGGATCACAATCTCGCGGGTATCTGCTTTGGTCTATGCGCCGACAAGATCGAAAGCGGTCTTCGTGCGTCCGCCTTTGACGCGGTGTCTGCCTTACTAGTTGAGAAAGACTCTCTACGCGCAGCAGCTGTTTGGAACAACCTCGACGACTGGACCATATCTGGATTTTATGTTGGCTCCAAACACAGTAGCACCATGAGTCCATATCCTCGCGAGGAGCTGTGGGCCACCTTGGCCCACGGATATGATGAGTCGATAGCGTTCATCCGACTACTCCAAGCGCTCGTCGAGCCATATTCCTTTGATGACGGGCTGAACGACACCCTTCCCTTCCCTGAAGGCCTTGGATCTGCCCGGAGAATGCCTGGAATTGAAAAATACATCGATTTCGTCATGCAACAGGTCTTTGCAGAGCGCAGTCCGGATGTTCTAGAACCGCTGCAGCGCAACGTTATGAGGTGGACGTGCTTGCGATTCATAGGCACCTGCCTGCGGACGTTCAACGAGAATCTCGTCGTGTTTGCCAACAAGTCCAGCATTCCCGTAGACGACGTTATCGACCCCTCATCATTGGCCGTCTACGTCACTCTGCATCCATTCACAAGAGTCATGGAGTGGCTTTTCAACGACAAAGTACTGAGAGCGCTCTTCGAATCTGCTCATCACGATGTCAACGAAGTCGACGCCGCCCCCACAGATTCACCTTTAGTACAATCCCTCATGCTGAGCATTGATGTCATGGACCAAGTAATGAAGCTACAAGCTACTTACCTCGACATAGTCCGACCAGTCCTTAGACAACAGACTTTTGCTTCAAGCTCACCAGTAGCCAATGCCTCTCTTGCTTCCTTCGAGGATGCAATCTTGAACAATCTCCACATCATAGTTGACCTAGGACTTTACTGCGGTACCGGCCATGAGTCGCTCACCATTGCCTCGCTCCAATTGCTGGAGAAGATGGCATCGTCACGGAAACTTGCCATTTCTCCGGCCGGCTTTGGGCAGCGGACAGGGCGTAGCAAGATCGTTGGCATATTAGAGAAGGACAATGAATCCGAACGTATAGGCCGTTCGCTCGCAGGACTGATGAAGTTTAGCGACGAAGAGCTAGAGTCCAGAGAGGAAGCCCCTGGATACAGCATCAAGCTTCGCATCCTTGACTTCCTTAACAGTTGCCTTGCAGCTGTATCCCAAAGGCCTACTATCGCTCACATTCTTCTCGGGTTTTCATGTGGCAGCACATCCGTTCGAATCGCTGACGACAGCTTGTGGTCAACTGGTAATTCCCTTTTTCACTCCATCCTCCTATTGGCGGCAACCTACCCCGACAACGACGGCGAGACCTTCACTGCCTGGATGTCTGAGATCAAGTCGAAATCCTGGGAGGTCCTGCAGAGGCTTTGGAGATCACCACTAACGAGTGGTCTCGTCATGGAAGAGTTGCGAATTAACGAATTGCTTTTCATCCATGCCCCTAGTCTGATACCGATCAGCCCCGAGACTCCTTGGGATGGAATTCCATTAGTACAAGGACTCGAAGAGATCGCAGCTGGGCCACAATCGACTTTCTTCCATGGTCCTTCGGCTAAAGCATTGCAAAACTTCTTACAACAGCGTGCCGCGTTCCTGGACTACGAGTCGAGAGAGTTGCGTTTGACTGTCAAAGAAGGCATGCCAACAATGAGATCACGCATTCAGTCCGTTCTGTTGGGAACCACAATACGACCAGGCGAGGAACCCATTTCGAATGCGACTATATTCGATCTATTCGACTTTATCGAGATGAGCTATCCCGAGATGGGTGTTCCAGACCACAACCTGCTCGACGGTGTCAACCTCGCTTCGTGTCAAGAAGAAAAGGACGGCATCCAGCTGTTTTCACGACCGCTGCTAGAACAAGTGCTTCTTTTGAAGTTGAAGTTATACAAAAAACAGCAAGTTTTTGCCGTTGAAAGTGAGGAGCTCACAGCTCAGTACACTGCCGAGGTTTTGCTATTGGCCTTTGATGACTGGAACCGATGCGCGCAACTCATCCGTTACCACAAAGACATCCTTCAATCTTGGGTTCAACTACTCTTGGTCACACTGCATGCCTGCGAATTCGACACTAGCTCACGGACCGCCTTCATCTTGCAAACCTTGCAAGTCATTCTCCCCAAGCTCGAGCTTTCGTACAGTGCCGATCTGTACACCGCGCTACAACTCGCAAGCCTAGGCGAAGCTCTCATTCAGAAAATCGACTTCGAATCAACAGCATTTGAAAAGACCCGCAACGGTGATTTCGCCAATGACCGTCTCTCACAACTCTTCCGCGCCGCTCTCGTCGGCATATACAGCCCCGTCTCGACGATCGAGCTTCGAGGATACTGCTACCAGATCTGCATCCGCTACATCCAAGGCACCTTTGACAAAGCAACAAAAGGCTCCCTCCTTGGCCGCCACACTCTCAGCACAGTCAAAAACTGCGGCAGCAATCTCTTAGAAGTCCTCTGCGACGATGCATACAGCGGCCAGGGAATGTGCAAAGTTTCCGCCCTCCTCCTCCTCAACGCCCTCGTCTCAGTCGCCGCACGACAGGAATCAAAATACATACTCGAAGCCTTCGTTTCCCTCAACTTCATCGGCGTCCTCGTGGACAACATCAAGCACATCCCCGCCGAACTAAAAGCAGCTTCTGCACCCCAAATCCCGGCCCTCCTCTCCTATTACGATGCCAGTCTCGCACTCCTTCTCCGCATCTGCCAGACGCGTATAGGTGCCGCGTACGTCCTAAACGCAAGCCTCTTCCCTGCCATACGCGAATCCCGCATCTTCGACGTAGATCCCGACATCGGGCTCGAATTCGACAACCCCAACTCGCTGAAGAAATACTACGAACTCATGCTCTCCGTCCTCCGCGTCATCAACGCGGCGGTCATTGCGCGGGGGCGGCAAAACGACCAGACCGTCTTCCAGGCCCGGCAGTTTCTCAAGGAGAGCAGACATAGTATGGTTGCGATTTTCAAGAGGAGTGTCCATGTTGGCGCTGGCAGGGGTCAGGGTGAAGAGTTGAGGGAGGATTTGACGGAGTTGGTGGATTGTTTTACGGTTTTGGTGGATGTTTGTGGGTTCTTGGAGGTAGGTTTTTCGTGTGAATCGCGTGGTGGTGGGGATGGAGTGCTGATTGAGTTACAGTATGAAGATTCTTCTAGCCAGAAGAGGGCGAGGGCGAATATGTTCTCGTGAGTGAGAGTGTGTTGGGTTGGTGGTAGATGGAAGGTATTGGAAGGCATATGAGCGGGTGACGAGAGCAATGAAATCTAGATCGATGGATTGGTCGCGTATTGAAGCGAGCGAGTGGGTTTGTAGTCATGTGGACAGAGCGTAGCATTAGTTCTAGCCAGCATTGGATTGGAAAAAAACGTCTTCTTCCTCGCGGTCCTTGTTTTCTTGTGGGCTTTTCCTGTTCCACGGTTGCGCCACAGCCGGAGATGCTCGTTCTCGCCAAGACGGTCTATCAGAAAACCATCCGAGTTGCCGAGTGCTTATGAATGCCTCCTTGGCATCCACGCACGGAATCCAGCCCGCGCACGCACAACTTTTCATCGAAGCTAGACTGACATTGTATTCTCGAGGCCTCTTCTGCGAGCGTCTTCGGCTACCCGGTGAAGGGAGGCTCGGGTTAGTCCGCCGGATGCCGTGTACGATGCAGCTGTATGAATCAAATCATACATTACACCGAACCAGCGAGAAAGAGGTGTGCTAACGTTCGGTGACTCGGGAAGGAAGGGAATAGAGAAAGTTTTGCAAACCGCGGCTATAGCCTATGATTGATGGTGGTTACTTGAATACCTGGGAAAGCTAGATATAAAAATCACAATGAAGAAGCCCATTCCCCCAGAGACGAGATCTCCAGTCAGTCAGTCAGTCAGTCATCCAACCCTTCAACAAACCCTCAACCAAACATACTCGAAACCCAAACCCAACCCCAACCCCAAATGGCCAACCCAAACACCAACACAAACCTCCCACGCACCCAACGCGCCCTCATCTACCCCACCCTCTCCCCCCCAACCACCTCCTCCCTAATCCTCACCACCACCGCCCCGCTCCCCCACCCCTCACCCTCCGAACTCCTCATCCGCGTCCACTCCACCGCCATAACAAACAAAGAACTAACATGGGCCCCCTACGTCAACTGGCCCAGCGAACAGTACGTACCCGCCAAACCCCACGCTCTACGCTAGCTCCGCTGACTTTGAACCTCCCTAACCACAGTGTCCCCTGCTACGACGTCTCGGGCACCATCGTTTCCACAGCCCCTGCCTCGCCGTTCAAAATCGGGGATGTAATCTACGGCCGCGTGGATGGGAACCGCGAAGGCACGGCGCGTGAATACGCCACTATCTTGTCCAGCGAAGCCGCGCTTGTGCCTAAGGTGTTGGTGGAGAGGGGTGCGGAGGGTATGGACGAGGCGGCTAGTATTCCTATGAGTGCGTTGACGGCGTGGCAGGGGTTGTTTGAGCACGGGGGATTGGTAACTGGGGAGTATACGGCGAGTAACGTGCCGCGGGTTAGTGAGACGGGAGAGGTTGTTGGGGGGCAGGCGGAGGGGAAACGGGTGCTTGTTCTTGGGGCGGCGGGTGGGGTGGGGTTGATGGCTGTGCAGTTTGCGCGGATTGCTGGGGCGTGGGTTGTGGGGACGGCGTCTGGGGGGAATGAGGAGCTTGTTAAGAGGGCTGGTGCGGATGAGGTTGTTGATTATAGGAAGGTTTCTATGAAGGAGTGGGTTGCGGGTGATGAGGGGAAGAAGTTTGATCTTGTGTTGGATTGTGTGGGTGGGGAGAGCATGCTGGATGGATGGAATGCGGTGAAAGGGGATGGGGTGTATGTTTCGGTGGCTCCGGGGTTTAGGAAACCTGATGAGGGGGGCAAGTATGGGGGTGTGAGGAGTGCGTGGTTTGTGATGGAGAGTCGGGGGAGTGAGTTGGAGGGGATTGGGAAGTTTATTGAGAAGGGTTTGGTTAGGGGGGCTGTGGACTCGGTGTGGAAGTTTAAGGAGTTTAATGAGGCGTTTGAAAAGACGGCGGGCGGGCATGCGAGAGGGAAGGTTGTAATTAGGATTGCTGAGGAGTAAGATGGAGTAGAGTTTGAAGGGAGAGAATGTCGGAGGAAGGTTATATGGTGCACTAAAAGTGTTCTTGTTAGCAATCTCATCTCAAATCAGTGACGCAATCCATCTCGTCACCGTAAGCCTTCCAAACTCAATCATGTTGAAATCGTTCATTCTCTACTCCTTCAATGTTGAACTCCAGTACTCTCCTCCCTTCCCCTCAAGCATCCTCAGTAAACGCCTTGTACTCCTCCGCGCTCATCAACTTGCCCTCAGGCTCTCCGCTCAACGCAATCTTCGCAATCCAGCTATCACCCTCAGGGTCCTTGTTTAACTGTCCAGGCTTATCTTCAAGCGCATTGTTCACCTCGGCCACAGTCCCCGAAACAGGTGTCAGGATATCAGAGGCCGACTTTACAGATTCGACGGCGCCAATGGCCTCTCCGGCGCTAACTTCAAGCTCAAGTTGGGGGAGCTCGACGAAGACGACGTCACCGAGGGCGTGCGCAGCGTAGGTGGAAATGCCAAGGGTGCCTATTGTATGGTGTCAGAATTCGTGTCGGTAGATGAAGGCCAGACGAGGTGAAGAGACGGTGAGGGCGGGAACGCACATGTCTTCCCGTCTTCTGAGAGCTCAATCCATTCATGGTCCTCAGTGTATTTCTTCTCCTTCACTACACCCCATCAGCTGTGATTTCTTCAATTTTGGCTGGGCGCAATGCGTACGTGCGGCAGATACCGTAAATAGCCGCTTCTCCACCATCTGCGGGCGCTGCCATCGCTTCTGGCAGGCAAAAGGTGAGGGCCTGCGAGCGGCCTGGGAGGTCAATTGGCGTGCAGCGCGTGCAACGGAGAATCGAGCGGCCATTTGGAGAAGATACGACAATGTGGGCAGGAAGTGTGGAAGGAGTGACGGTGCAGGTGGTTTGGAGCTTGAGCTTTGATAATGACGACAGTTTAGACGCTAGGCCTGCTTAGGAAAAGGTTGCCGCGGGCTGTGAATCTTTTCTCCGTCTTCGGATTCGCGGACGGACGCGACAGTAACGACAACGATCTAAAATGCTGTATGAGATGATCGGAGTGGTATGTTCACTTTCTTTTAAGATGCAATTAACGACACTGCTAACTTGCGTAGGTCCGGCCTGGCCGCCTCTCCGAAGTCAAAGAGTACACCTCCCTCCTATCCCCTTAGCTCAACACCGCCCCCCGTACGTTCACCGCATTCTAATTTTGTATCCAGAATCGCCAAAACCGCCGGCAAAATCGTCCTCGAATCCCAAGGTGTTGTTCGCGGCGTCACAAATTGGGGCACCTTCCTCCTCCCGAAACCTACGCGCAAACTGCAATCCACACACAACGTCGGTCACCACTTCATCATGCGCTTTGATGCGAGCGCTCGCACACAGCATTCATTGCGAAAGACGATGAGTCTGGATCCGAGATTGATCAGGTACTCCATTGTGAAGATGGGGACAAAGTTTGAGGAGATTAAGGATGTTGGGGGGCATGCGAAGTTCAGATGAGCTAGGGGTGTAAAAGAAGGGAGCAAATGGGAAGAGGTTGGAAGAGGATGTACGTGTATATTGAATTGTACAGTAGAGAAAGACTGCATTGCGAGGCGTTACGGGTTGATACAACAATAGCACGCTATTAGTCGCGAGAGGACCCACAACACATCGAAAGCTTCCTTCACTCCGTTCCCGCCTCTCCTTTCCAAACACCTATGCGGGTTTCATTTTACGATGCTAAATCGGGGGACTACCAGCACCTAGGAAGCAATCGCTAGTAGTGGAAGGATAACTCTTACCGAGGTTGTGTGGGTGGATGGAGGATATGGAAGGGGAGGATTTGATGGAGGAGCAGGTTGTGATGACGCACTTGTTGGAAAGGTGACAGATACGGCTATAGCATTCTTCCTACTTGATGGAGAATATGCATAGTCTGATCTTGCGATCTCTTGCACGAAATACAAATAGCTAGCCTAATGCATTTATGCCTTGCTACCTGTGTCAACGCAGCCAGACCATTTCCGGAGCCTCACGTCAGCTTATACCAATAAGTCTCTTCAATCTTCAGCCTCGTGAGGGGAAGAAGCAGCTGATCGGTGAAGATCCACCAACGCATCAATACGAATGCTACCTAACCATAAGCAAAGACAGGCGGCATGTGGTATGTATAAAGTTTCCTTCTAATTCCGCTTCTACTACTTCTCTTCTCACTTCACTCACTCCTTCCATAGTCGAATCCATATCCCCATACCTTCACATCTCAAATCATACGAACGCAAAATGCCTACCCCTGCCGATAATAAAGGGGCCTGTGAAGTCGACACTACACACTGTTCGGCGTTCAAGGCCAATACTGAGAAGGGCTTGACGTTGTGTAAATGCGGACATTCGAATGCGAGTAAGTAGCCTTCTCAAATTGAAGGACGAAGAGATGGGGAAGATGAGAAGACCATGTTGTGCTGATGGGTTTAGATCATAAGGCGAATTAAAGACGGTTTTGGACTCTGTTCGGGTCAGGTGAGAGTGAGTTGTATCAAGCAAGGTTGTGACATTTCGCTGAGTGGTCTGCGCTGTAGCATCATTAGCGCGCGGAACGTAGGAGAGACACCATTTGAAGAATTCCTGTTACAAACTCCGAGTCGAACGAACGGTACGTAAGGCCCGGGTTCATTGGATGAGTACATATGAAGTATGTGAGAGTACGCCCTTGAGAGTCCAAATATACGCATAAAGAGCAACAAGGCCTCGTGGCTTCGACTCATTCATTTTCCGCTGCATCGTGAGCTCCTGCAATGAAGCCTTCTGACAAGGCATCCACTACTTCTTGAGCACTCTTGAAATCCCCTTTCCAGCAACCTTCAATGACTCGTCCGCACGAATAGCTCCGCACATCTGGGTATTCCATTCGTGAATAACGGGCCGCTACCTCTTCGTCTGCCAGGTCGTCATATGGCTGGTGATCTGACATTATGAAATATATAGTCGAGCCCAATGCGAACAGATCCGTCTTCGCGTCTGGGGTAGTAAGTGGATCCCTTGGTAGAAAAAACCGAACGCTCTCCATAGCAGCCCCATCCAGGGTACCAAACACGGATCCAGCAAAGTCGCAGAGTTTGATGTCAAGATGCTCGTCAAGAAGAAAGTTATTGGGATGGATGTCGCTGTGGATGACGCCTTTGTCGTGGATAAAGGCTAGTGCTTCGGCGGCTTGCATTGCCCACTTCCTTCGCAGCTGCTCTGGACTTTCGCTGGGATCGTGACTTGAAAGGTACCGGCTTACATCACCGTTGGCTGCCAACTCGAATCGGAGACCGTGTTCGTGCCTCCCTAGGTACTTGATGATCCTTTCATGACCGCCTAGTGCCGAGAGAATGGAATGTTCGACATCGAGACAGGTTTTGTCGCGACGATCGTCCCGGTCCCGGACGTACTTCAGTACTGTCCCATCCGCAAGTAATGCTACTTGTGCCGTACTGCCACCCCATAACATGCTCGTCTCGGATACACCGGGCGGGTACCATGCCTCGAGGTATTTCACCATGATCATGGGGTTTGATGGATCAACGTGATATTTTCCATCCATCGGCACCCCGAGATTCGCAAAGGAGAACGGCGGCATGTTCAAAAGGACCTCGGGACGAGAAATCTTTAAGTGCAAGTTGGAAGTTCGAGGTGGAAGAAGATAACGTTAAAAATGGCTGCAAGTATCAACGAAACAGTTTTCGGCTGTGCAGATGTGTTGAGGGGGCTGGGTTGAGATATTACGCCGCATGAAGATCGGCTGGGAGACTTTCGTTCACTGGAACAACCGCTTTGTGTCCTCACCGGCGACAAGTCATATATTCATTCATTGTTGCTTTAATAATTGCAATATCCGAAGGGTATGGGTCCAAAAGATGGGTACAAGTGTGGGTATATTGATCTAACCTGAGTGTGTTGGAGCGAGACACTTGATGGACCTGGACTGTCAAGTACGCTAGTCCATATGAAGTATAGCCTCATCCTTAACCGTACCAGTTATCACCATGTTTTACTACCCTATCAATATCATTTATCCCACGGAGTACACGAATCGCAGTCTTTTTCAAGAAAGCTACTTCGAGTTTTAGAGGTGATGTCTTCCTAGCACTATTACAGAAACTATATAGGGCACCCCTCTCAACCAACCCCAAATGTCTGTTTGGGAATAACCATCCTCGCAGTCTTCGGCCGCCGCATCGGCTGCTAGAGATATACACTCATGGCTAGCATGCACATAATAGTTGTTTTTGACACCCTACTTCTGAGTCTCCGTCTTGCTGCTACAGGCAGGAAACCCATGTTGATGGCTCTCGTCACGTGCAGGATTTGGTTAGCCATGGGTACATTATAGGGTAAGCGTATCCCAATAACAGCAGTCACCCTCCAAAGCCTCTCAACAGGGCAACAACGACTTGTGAACTACCTTCCAAACCCCATTTAACAGCCTTGAAAGGAGCCTAACAGAGTTTCTAATCTGGAAAGCAAACTGAACAGTCTGTCTTACAGGCTGTCAAGTGGGTGTTTTAAGGTATGCGGTTACCTATAATGTACTTTTCGATTGCGTTTATCCAGTTAGGTTTGCTGCAGGTAGTTTGGGATTGCGGGTGCTTCAAATTTTGCAGGAGGTGCATGTGCTATTGCGCTCATCCATAAAATGAGGGGCACGCAGAGTAGTCAACAATCAACCAGGTCAGGCTTTCAACGTAGGCCTGGACTGATTGGTCCTCGGGACCCGAGAGGCCTGGACTGATTGACCTGATGGTGATTTGGGACCCAGATTGGTTGATTGATTGATGAAATTGATCCTCTACGTATACATTTTGTGTGTATGAAGCTATATAGCGTCATCCCACTCGGATATTCGAAATCGTTCCTGAATCTCCTGCTCTGAGAGCTCAACCCAGTCGTCGTCGCCCGAAGGAGCCCTGGGTGGACTGAAACCGGCCTTCCGCCAAGCCCGTACACAGGTGATTGTGGAGATCAATTGAGGGCTCATTAATCGGCGTTTGGGCTCCATCATATCACCAACCTCAGAGAACATCCTCTCACAGGCACAAGAGGACGCTGGTATCGATAGGAGATCAATAGCTAGCTGAGAAAGGCAGGGGAACCTATCCTTAATAGATAGCCAGTACCCAATAGGATCACGTCGATGCGAGTGATCCCCAGGCACGCCTAGTTCGTTGTGCCACCACTTCTTGAACTCATCATCGCTGCTGACGAGGGGTGCCGTCGTATCAACTCGTAGAGGCTTGGTAAGCCCGTCGGTGTAGTCGTCGATATTACTAACGTGCTTAGCTCTCTTGCGCGGAGGTGAGTTGACAGTGCTGTCATCCTTATACTCGTTCCACAGCACCTTAAACTGGGCGTTTACAGTAATAAGCCAGTCGCTGTAATCCCCAGTCCAAGAGTTTACAAAGTAATACTTGTAATACGGGTTAAGGAGCGTTGCAGCGTAATACACCGGCGTAGCGTCAAGTAGCCTGTAATACTTAGAGAGCTTCTTATAGGCAGCTATGATATTAATTTTGACGTGGTCCTCTGGGGCGTCAGCCTTATTAAAATTAACGTCCGCAAATCCCTTAACCAATCACTTAAAGTGGTTAAGGAGATACTTAAACGTTAGGTAGACTTCGTAAATAGCCCCATAACCACCGGAGGCCCCGCGACCTTCAAGTCTCTTTGTAGCCTCCTTTAAGGGCTGGAGGATTTAAATATACTGGTTGATTATATCCTAATCGCCAGCAGTAAGGCCTTTGGAGGGTGGAGTCGCGTCCCCCCAAGCCTCGCCCTGGGCGCGGGCTGACGCCTTATCCCTCAACGCTCTCTCCGCGCGGTGATTAGTAAGGGCGTCAATCAGGCGGTAGAGTTTAACGCCTCTCTTAATAAAGTTGAGATAGCTGTTCCAGCGGGTAACGACGGGTTTAATGGGTGCAAGCAGCGGGCCCGTCTCACCCTCTTCGCGGGTTGATAGTTGAAACTCATTAAATAAGTCGTATTGCTGAGGCGTTAATATTGAATAAATAACGTCGACAAGGACGCCAATGGGGCCCTTCTCGCGCCACTTATGAAGATATTTCTCCTCCAGTCCTAATTGCGCGTCGTCGTTATTAAAGGAGTCCTTGTCAACTCTAAATATCACGGTTTAGCTAACCAGGTTAAATGAGTGAGGTAAGCAGCGGAGACGCCTCTTAGGAGCCATAAAGCCGTAATAGGTAGCTAGTACGTCAACGCAGGTGTCGTTATTTGTCGCGTTATTAAGCGTAAAGTATCTGATAGAGTTACTGTTAATGCTAAAGCTCTCTAGAGTCTTAATAACTACAGTAGCGATCCTCTCCCCAGTATGCGCGCTAGAGAGTTGAGGGAGGGCAATGGGCAGGTCGCAGACCTTGCCGCTACTATTAACGTAGTGGGCAACAAGCCCACAAAACGCGCTCTTACCGCCCTTCATAGACCAGCCGTCAAAACTAAAGTGGACCTTACTGAGCGAGCGCGACAGCTCAGCCTGCACCTGGGGCTGGAGATTTGTGTATAGCCTTACTAGAAAGGCTGAGACGCTGGCCTTACTCTTCCATATGGCCCGGTCGGCGTCTGGGTTGGCGAGGCGTAGGAGGTTGCGAAAAGCCGGCGTCTCTACCTCACGCAGAGGGTGATTATTCTCAGCCAGCCAGCTGACTACGGCTAGTTGAAAGCGCTGTTGATTAAAGTTTCCAAGGGCGTTAGAAACCTCTTACGGTACATGCACGCCGCTAGCTATAAGAGACCTAAGAGTACGCTGCCCAGTCTCCAGCTGACGCTAGTTTGCAAGCGTACTTGGGCGGGACTGGTTATAGCCCCGAATCCTCTGCTCAATATGTCTCCACGCTGACGTCGTAGAGCTCGTCGTCTTGAGTATCCCGTTGCCCCTAAGGGCGCTGGATATATTGTGTATGTGGCAGTAGCGACAGACGAAGAATATACGCCTAGTGTTAGCGCGCAGCGCGACGCGGTAACCGTGATTATAAAGAGCTGACTTCTTATATAGCTGCGTCCGCAGAGGCTTCGTGTACGTAGAGAGACGTTGCCAGATAATCCCATCAAAGTTATCCGTAAAGCGCGCGTCAAAGTTGTCGTCTAAGCTGTCGGCAGCACCTAAGGACACTGTGGCACTAATGGAGGACGCCGGCGCCCTGCGGCCGGCGCGGGTAAAGGGCGTAGGTGTACAAGAGGGCGTTGACGACGCGTCCGAAGGCCCTGCGAGAGTAGGCGTCGCGTCCTGGCTGAAGGACTCAGCTGTACTGTTTTGGAGCTCAGTTTCAAAGCTCTGGGTGCTCTGTGAGTCGACAGGAACCCAGGGGGGCGACGGCAACCTGACTACTGTACTCAGGGTAGCCTGTTTGCCCTTATTGCGTAGAGCGCGCGGCATAGTACGTGTATGGGCGGGGGCGTCGTTAGTAGTCGGGCGGAAAATTGGGTCCTGAGTACGTATTACCCAATTAGGAAATCGCTTATTACACCCTCAACACCACGGAATCGTCTATATAGCTCATATTTAACGTATTTACGGCTTCAAAAACCCGTCTTAGCACCTCTAAGACGATCAAACAAGATCAGGTCAATCAAGCGGATCAAGCGAAAAATCTCTAATACCTGACCTGAAGCCAAATTTGTAGGAGCCCGAGATTGACCTGATTGATATGATCAATCAGGTAAAAATCGGGCCCCGCTTGAGGGCTTGGTTGATTGTTGACTAGTCTGGGGGCACGACAAGAAGGTATTGTGACATCTGGATTAAGTAACCAGTGAAAAAGGCTAAGGATGGATACTGAATAGATGGAGGACAGCGTAAATCAGCAAATATACTATATAACTTTGTCGAATGCTATAAAAAGGATCCTAAAGCTCTGTATAACGCTCTCCACTGAATATGTGCTGCCTGGAGGATGGATCGCTTTAGAGGGATCCTACCTTCTCAGAACAATTCATTAACAGCTATTTCTCAATTCAAACCCATCTACAGCTCGTTTATTGCTTGTTCATGAGAGGTACACGTGGAGGAATTGAGCTTGGGGGAGGAACGACTCATTAACTGTGTTTTGAGAAGGCACGATCCCCGTAAGGCCGATCGGCAGCCACGTGATATTTGGAGAAGAAAGAAAATAGCTTCATTACATCTACCAACATAGCGACGATTATCTATTCCAATCATCATACAACTTACGTGCGACTAGTGAGATTTGGCACCACTTTTCCTCTTCAGACAGATCCTTCTTCTTCAAATCCTCACTAGGTGTCTTGAACAGCTTCTCCACGTCCAGTCTTTTGTCTTCCGGGTATTCATAGCCGAACTTCCTGAAAGCCTTTTCCATCCATTGGTATTTTTTGATGTTTTGAAGTGCCTTGTTATCCGCTGCGTTGGGGAAATGTTTGTTGAGATAACAATGATCGTACAAAGCGCCCATCCTAACACACTGAACGATGAGTGCCGCCAGGCCTGCAGCTAACGCGGTAGCTACCGACGAACCTGTAAGTGGCTGGGCATCATCTATGCTGACCATGTCTCCTTCCTTAGTCTTCACGTTCACGCCAGGGAGTATGAAGTCCACGTTCGTCAGACTGCCCGTTCGGACGTTTATGTTCCCGTTGTGATCAGCTGCTCCAATCTTGAAGATCTCCTTGATGCCACAGCCGAAAGGCCAGTAGTTACTGAGCACGTCGGTGCTTTGCTTCCCAATATCTGGGGCAGAGCAAAAAATCAAAATGTTTTCCTCGTGCGCTTCCTTTAGAGCAGTTCGTAGCCGTTCGAAAGACTTCGAAGTTTCCTTCGTGGCATCTCTCATCTGTTCGATCGTCCAGGACATGGAGATGATATCGAACTTTCGCTTGACGGCGTGTTCTACTGCCTTCAAAGTGTTATTACGGATCAAAGATGATTTCAAAGCCAAAAGTAGTCCGTGTTAAGAAAGTTGAGCTTACATCTGCAGCGCTTTTGGCTGTAAAATATGATAACATATTTCCCTGCTGAGGAATCACCTCGAGCTTGCAAACATATATCTTGACTCTGGGGCAGATTCGGCTGATTAGATACGCCATTTTGGTGCCATGGCCTGTTTCCGAGCCATGGAAGGGCTGCGAATCGTCTTCGATGTCTCTACCTGGGTAACCACTGCTGAAACTGTTTCCAGATGTCACGTTTCGGGCAATGGTAGGATTCAGGAGGTCAACACCGTCGTCAATCAGTGCAACCGTAACGTCCTTTTTCAGCTCATTGGGTAGGCTCGAATTCTCTGAGAAGTTCTGTGCGAACTGTGGTGGAAACATCAACTTGGATATACCTGCGGCAAATCCATCCATGACCTGGAGCCATCTATCAACGTCAATAGCGTTCGCCAATTCTCCGTGGGCCGCGGACGGCTGTGAGGGGAGCTCTTTCTCGCTGATGATGATCTTGGTTCCCTGGTGACTATCAAAGGATAGAGCTCGTTCCTTTTCCTTGAATTGCTGGGATAGTCGCTGATGAAACTGCTTGAGGTCTCGTTTCCAGCGACTGGTAGAGTTCAATGCTGCCTGGGAAGTTTTGTTAGCTCACAGATCTCAAATATGCGACGGTAATTTGCTTGTAGAAAGGGCGTGCGTACAGTTGGCTCGTGCAGATGAATTTTCCTGAGCGCTGGTAGTTGTACCAGCCCGTACTTAGGGTCACCTCATGCTCGGAGGATGGCATTGTTGCCACTCCACCAGAGGTGTAACTCTTGCAGGTTCTTTGAGCCCTCACATACTGTTCGTATGACTTGAGGGCAAAGATCAATTTTTTGCCAGTCCAGTATCTCGATGCTGAACCTGCAAAGCGATTCCTCGATCGACTCATCGCTGTGTGGAACTCCGTCCTTGTCTCTCACTGTTACTTTGATGATGTTGCTTACTTTCTTCCCTGAAAGCCATTCAAAGAATTTTTGAACATCTCTCCTTCCTTTTCCGTCGAATTCTCCTTCCCTAGGAGGGTCGCGGGGTGGAATGGGTACCAGTTCTGGAATGTCGAAATCAACGTACAGCAGTACCTCGTCGAATTTGAACCCTGCATAATTCTCTTTGAACGTCCTAAAGTTTACTCTCTCTCCCTTCTTCAACTTAGTTGCCGGGAACTTGAAGCGTATGTTTTTCTCTGGCCATAATCAGCATGTGGTGTTGACGTGGTAATGGTTAGGATTAGATACTTACCTTCCAAATTGGTGCCGTACAAAAACTCCACAGCAGAATCAGGAGTCCTTTCGGCGCACTCGGACGTTGGTCGGAGCAGCGTAATACGTACAAGAGCGGCAACGGAGGAATAGATATTGCGATACATGGTCCGACCAAACGCTGCCTGTATAAGTGCCTCCTTGATGATAACACCTCCAATATCATGCCCGATGAGGATGATATCTGCATTTTTGGGTCTGTCAAGCTCGCAGAGTGCATCAAGAAGCCTTACGGCTTGATCTCTGATGCCCGGGTGGACGAATATGCTCGTGTGATTCTCAGCAATATGGTAGTTGAATGCGGATATTCTTGTGCTCGGGTGTTTCATTGCCATTTTCTCGATGAACCATAGCTTATGGTCCTCATCTTTGAGAGGAAACCGCGGCCGGGTCCACCGAGTGCCGTTCAGCCCGTGTACGACGATGACACTAGAATTGTTGATAGCAGTTAGTATTGAGAATTAACTTTTTGAGTCCCTAAGAAAGTCACATATGAACTCACTCGGCGCGGCACTCTCCATTGGTATGATTCCTAAGTCTCCTGAGGCCTGTTTCTCTCCCGTCTCTACTAGAGCAGAACACCCTTCTCGAAAAATGTCTCCGAACAACATCCCACGATCTCTTCGCAGATAACGCAGGAGACAGGTCGGAGTCCGCTAATGTAGCCATTTCATCATAGATACCATAAGGTGGAGTTGAGCTATGCGATGAGAATAGAATGCATTGTCGGAATGAGGAAGGACAAACCGAACCGCATCCCGCCTCAATCAAAAATCCCGCAGCTGGACCGGTGGAGTTACAGGGAGTACTGGTCGGCCAATATACATGGATTATATTATACACCACATGAATCAATTGGTGTGAAGTGGCAAAATCTCCAATGAGATTGCGTCCATAGAACGTGATACACAGACATTGAAATGAGTACTAGTAACCGAAAAGCTATGCCCACACCACCTAAGAACACTGAAGCGGTGATCACCTTCAGCTCTCCGAGCGTATCGAAAATCCATGCCACCTCCCTAAATGGCAAGGGAGTCTTGGGAGGGAATACCGGCAAGCGATTTCAGCTCCACTTTTCCGAGGTTCTGAACATCGTAATCCTGCAGCTTATTTGTTGGCAGCCGCCGCGCAGGGTCAAACAAGATAGGATCGTCCTTTGGTGTACTGAAAGCAGCCTCGATCTTGGTGAAGAGATCCGCTTTGATCTGCATTGTCACTGTGCCTGGAACTGGTTCCTGTCGTCCCGCTTCAATAAGATCGCTGATCGAAGGTGTGGTATAACACCACTCTTTACGGTGGCGTTTTCCATGAAGTTCCACGATGCGCTGTTCTTCGCGCCCCAGATGCGCCCGTTCAGATCCATCGAGGCACGTACGCGGGTTGTATCCGTCGTCACCCTGTCGATCACCTTCTCCAACTTGAAATCACCTCCCAACTGAACACCTGCGACACCACTGATATTGATCCCCGCACCTTGTGTCACCTGCTCGCGCTGCTGTGTAGACTGCAACTGGAAGAATCCGTCGGGATACATCGCATACACCTCCGGGTCCTGCGGTCCAATTTGGTGTGATCCGAACTGCATGACAACCTCAGCCTCCTTGATTCGACTAGCAATGCGATTAGGCGTGAATCGAAAATCGACGACCAGCAGGGTACATTCATCGTCACAGTCATCCGAGAAATACCCATGTGCAATATCTTTAATTCGCAGCGAACGTCCACACGGCCTTTGCGTTCGATAGCGTTCTCCCTCTCAAAAGGATTTTTCGGGTCATTCTGCGTATGGAATGCGGAGCTCTCTCCCAGAGGGTACAGGGCAATGTCGTATGAGAGCAGGTCTTCGGCGAGGCCGGACACAGCTAGATTGTCCACCATTTCTGCGAGGTGATCTGTCAGTTGGGAACGCGATAAAAATGAGGCGTCTGGTTATCAAGTTAGATCGTCTATCCATGAAATCTGCAAAATTGTGGGACATACGCGGACTCATTGCTGTGAGTTTCTGTGTGAACACAACTGGCTTCTCGTTGCTGATTTGTTTCTTGAGAAGTTGGGAGCGCGACGGCTCTACAGGCTTTTATCTGTATGCGAGGCGTGAAATTGTCGAGCGGTTCACAGCTACGCAGAAGAAGTCTGACGCGGAACCAGGGAAGTGGAATGCCAGAACGTGCATATCGACTGAGAAGGCAAGACGCCAGTAGATCTCGAAGAGGCAGGTAACTCGTAAAAAACAAGGCTATGCGAGCACAAATTATCAAGCCCAGGGTCGGACGACATGTAAGCTAACAGAATGAGTTCGGCGGAACCACAGAGTGCCTTCCGTCAGTACTTTGCTTCCAAGTTTTGTCCTAGTAATTTGTCCTAGTATAAGCTCGCACAAACAGTATTGTCATCATTTTTTCATTTGATCACCAAGCAGATCTCCTTAGAAAGCACACAGCCCTCCAAGCCAAGTGGGGAAAGGAGCCAGCGACATGAATGACAACAACAATTTTTCTGAAGATGAAAATCACCACTCACAGCACGACAATTCAAGGTCTCAAACGGACTCAGAAGGAGAGAACAGTCACAAGCCGAGACGGAAGATCGGAGGGGACGATGATGAAAGTGACTACTCGTCTGAAAGCTCTGGCGATGCTGTCGGCATTCATGATCTCAAAGATCTAGATGCCTTGATGAAGGCATTGATGGCAGCATTCTATGATCTCAGGGACTCCCTCGACAACGATGTATCCAGACAAAAGAACTTCACACAACAACATCAGGCCGTCCTCAAACCACAACGGCAAATTCTGCAGAATCAAGCCGATCCTCAAGACAATATCCTGTTTAAGATGGCTTTGCAGGGACCTGGATCAAGCTCAAACGCATGGCTTGTCAAAAGAATTGTCGAGGCGCATCCCGAAATGTTAGAGGAACTGGACGGAGAGATTGGCGGACCGCTGTTCGCTGCAGTCACAAATAAGACGTTGTGGTTCATTGATGCTGTGTTGGATAGTGATATCAAAGAGGACGACTTGCAAGCAGCGCTTGGGCCTGTATGGGAAAAGACTTCCAAAAACTGCGTTCAGAATGCGAGCAAGAGGAATCTACCGGCACCAATCACCATCAAGATGATCGAGAAAGCATCTAAACAAACACTTGCAGCCCAGGATTCGGCTGGGTGTTCGCCGCTGCATACTGCCGTCGAATATACCAGGTGCACACGGTCACACGAAAAAGTGATCCTGAAACTTATTGAATGTGATAGCGGGGCATTGGATTGCATCACAGGAAAGCCTGATTTCTATTCCGTCTATCAACATCATGTGAAGACTCGACGAACTTTTCTTGAGGACGCTGCGGAGAAGAAAAAGACGGCGGAGAAGGGCATAGGAGGGGCTTTCGCGAGCGAAGTCGGACGATTGCAGGCGCAGAAGCTTGAAGGAGATCCTACCAGACATAAGAAACAATTGGCGGATCCTTGGGAAGCTCGTGGAGATGGCCATTTCTCAAATTCGTTCAATCGATGCTTGACGGATATGAATCTTTTGGATAGAGATCCTAGGTCCTTTGCCGAAGATATAATGCCGAACGAGATGGAGTTGTTCATCAAGACGGGCGAAGTCAAGCTTCCAAGGGAAACAAATGCGCCCCAGGCAATCGAAACAGGCCATCAACGTACCAAAGTAACTGAAGAGAGGACCAAAATAGCCACCTCTTCAGATATTTATGGGAAACGGAAAGCCCGAGCAAAATCCAAGGCAACAAGACCCGCTGGTGGAGGCAAAAGGGGAGAGGAGCCTTCTGAGGAGGTTGCGAATCAAGTTGCAAAGGCGCTCAAGTTACATTACTTGCGTTCTGTGCTTCTTTTTCCACATAGGTATTGCCGCATTGCTAACAATTCAAATTTTAGGCCTTCCTCGGTTGCCCACACGAATGCAGCGATGGTACACTCTTGAGAGATGAACTCTATCAACTGTTCAGATTGAATGAAACCGCCGATTTCACGCTTTCGTATTCACTTGCTTGTAGCTTAGCTCAATCGGCACTGGAGATCAATGAAGACTTCCTACGTACTCAGCTCTACGACTCTGTTCCAATATCCATTGTCATCTCAACCGCCGAGGAGGCGTCTCAACGTGTACGTATGGGATTTTCATATGTATTTGTTCAAATAGAACGCTCAAATTCTAACAAAACGTCCTAGATCTTTTCAGATCCAATACCATGGACTACGGCTGGGAGCGCACGAAAATGGAGTACTCTCAAATGTCCAGTTCCACATTGGCAACTTGCACGAGGCTTCGAGCTTGTTACTACTCCAGAACAAGCTCGCTGTATGTCAACCTGCTTCACGTTAAGTCAGCAACTTCTAACAACATTCAAAAATAGCCATGTTACAAACTCTTCGAGCGTTCACATCGACAAAAACCGATCCTGTCCAGCCATTTAGTGCAGACTACGATACCAGCATCAGCAGAAACCCGCAGATTGTGGATTGGACATCCGCTAGCGGCACCGCAAGCCTCGTTGTTCAGACCGTTTCTCCAGTCAAAACAGCCAATTCTATCTGCAAGTACATCCAAGATTCAAAGATTTCTTCGTATTTCCTTTTTGATTTCCAGTTTTATCACTGGGATTGCCGATTCGACTCAGTCAAGTCACTCTTGCGTTCGCTGCTCAACAGCTATTGGATGCAAAATCTCGAGGTTAAAACGATTCAGGGTAAATTGATCAAAGTTCTTGAGGAACGATCTAAATCCTGCGATTTATATCACGAACTGAATTTAGAGGACCTCTGGGCTTTGGTTCTGGAAGTTGTTCGTCTGACTGGTCGCATTGATATAACGTTGGTTCTACTTGATCTGAACGAACGTATTCGATCACATAGGTGGTTACTGGACAAGATAACCACTGTTTGCAACGGATCGGATCTCAAATTCCAAGTGCTCTTCGTCACCGGACACGTTCCATGCCCTCTCTTCAAAGAATACGACATCGCAACTACGGCAATCAGCACGAAGAATATCATCGATGGTACAGTTTCATCCAATGCGACCGCCGAAAAGGACGATGATGAGAAAGATGAGGATAAATCAAGCGAGATCTCCCCCCACGAGCGTGTCGAAGGATATACTACGAGCTTAGTTATGCTGGAAATGCTTCGAAACCAACCACGACTTCACACGCATAGTCGTCGGATTGCACAAATCCTCCGAGACTGCGCACCTGACAAGGACCTGCAAGCCATGATTTCAACCTGGCTAGTGAGTTCGAATTTGCACTTCGACAACGTCAAGCTCAGCTCCTTGCTTGCCGACCTCTCTCCGATAACACCACAAAAGATTTTCCAACGTATCCTAGCCACTGTGGTCGTGGAACAGGGGGAGCCGGCCCTCGAAGCTCTTCAACTCGTGACCAGCACTTTCCGACCTCTGAGCATCCATGAGCTTGAGATACTACATAGCGCCAAGTTCCATCACCGTGGGGCGAATAGTGTCATATGTACGGACAGTGCAGGCCTTACATCTCTTTTTCGGGGCTTGCTCGTCGTTCGCAAAAACGAGGTGAAATTCGGACATCCTCTTCTTCGAGAGTTCTTGTCGCCAAAGGTTTAACGGTTGGAAAGCAAAATCGAGACTCGAAAGTCCACTCACAGATAGCGAGGCTGTGTTTGGAATGCATTCAATCTATGACTCTCGAAGCCTTGAGCAATCACCACGGCGTTCCAAAATGCCCTCCAGCACCTGAGTCACGCTTGAGCTTCTCCGGATACGCTATCAAATACTGGCCTCAGCACGCCCAACTCGCAGGATCGCAATTATGGGAAGCCGATGAGCCTACAATGAGTTCCTTCGGAGATCTATCCCTCCTTGGCAGTTGGGCAAAGGCTTACTGGACACACTCTGGCCGCATGCTCCCCGAGAACGATGATCTTCCCACCGCAACATCAATTTTGGCAGAAAATGGTCTTGGAGATGCTGTCGATAAGGTTCTTTCATTGCATCGGAACTGCAGATCCTTCACTCGAGAATTTATCACTTCTCTTGAGGCAGCCGCAAAAACAGGAAACAAGCAAGTCCTCTGGCAACTAGTGAAGTCGGGTGTTCCACCTGGGGTAAGCTTCGACGAAGCGATCCTAGCTGCAGTTGATTCAATGGACTCAGAAACTACGCACATGCTGCTAGAGAAGGTGAAACGGGAACCGGATCTATTCGTTGACCCTACAACAGCTCTTCACCGAGCCGTAATCCTGGGACTGCACGATGTGTTAGATCGCATCGTTACCTTTATCGCGACCAAGAACAGTACACTCGATACAAGGAAGAGCTTTATGGTGTCAGCGTGCGGAGGAGGCAACTTGGCCATCGTCAAGTTTCTTCTAGACCGAAAGGCTGATCTTCATCTTGGGAACATTGAGGAGGAAGAAGTTTCCAAGTGGCTGAGCCGAGCCTGCATATACGGACATCACGAAGTCGCCAATTATCTGGCGAAAGAAACCGTATCTTTGGCAACAGGACCAAGTGAGCAAGATTAGCCCGGTGTGATAAGACTGCGGATGCTCTACGCGCTCGAAGTTGCGATCACTTTCGGGCAGTCGCAGACTTTGAAATCTATGCTCGACAAATTTGTGCATTACGACCCTACTTTCCTAACTCACAATGATCTGGTGACTCACTCAATTCGCTTCAGAAGACCTCATTGCTGTAAAGTGATGATGGACTACCTCTGCGAGTCACCGGATTATCGTGAATCCTTGAAGGAGCAAATGAAGCTTCTAATGGACCTTGCTATAAACTTAGCAGACCTAGCCATCATCGAGATTCTCATCGTTTTCGGTGCAAAGCTTAATCCATGCGCAGCCATTTTGTCTGTGATCGACTCTTCCGAAAATATCGAAGCTTGGATCAACTCTTTCTTTCGAATGGATGCACAGGCTTGGTCGTCTCTTGCGTACTATCAGAGTGCTCTCGACAATGCTCTACTCTTATATGCAGCCCCGAAAGGAAAGCTGGAACTCACGAAGCTGCTCGTTTCGAAGGGGGCCAACATTGGAGCTGAGGACTCTGCAAAGCGTACTTCGTTATACATGGCTACAATGAGAACACATACGGACGTTGCGGAAGCGCTTGTTGAAGCTGGGGCGAATCTCAAAGTGCGACGGAACGGGGAGTACAGCTTGTCACCAGTCGATGTCGCAGCCGGATATTGCAGCCACAGACTTTTGTCCTACATGCTCGCCAAAGCCGGCGACGTCCATGCACTCTCGGCAGAAACCCACACGCCTCTCGACCTTGCAGTGCAGCAGAATAAGGTAGACTCAGTGGGAGTACTTTTAAACCACACGCCAGACTTGAAGCCTCCCGAGAACAGGGCATATGTGTTGCACGCAGCAGTTTACAACGGGAATCTCCGTATCGTTACCATGCTCTTAGAAGCCGGTGCCGACCCATGCTACAAGTCCATAGGACTCCCGTATTCTCTTCTTTGTGTTTGGAACAACTCGATCAAAATCCTCGAAAAGCTCGTTTCCTATGGAATGCAGTTAGAACAAACATCTCTGAAAGGTAATCAGGCACTACATTGCTTGAGTTCCAAGACAGACTTACCGGTCATCAAGTATCTAGTTTGTCGAGGTGCCTCACTAGAAGCAGTGAGTCGTATTTCCATGACTCCCCTCACTTCGGCTATACGCACCAACAATATCAAGATTGCAGAGTATTAGATCTCCAAAGGAGCAAACGTAGTTTCGGGAGTGGGCAATGAGGGAACACCTCTTCACACAGCCTGCCAGGTCAGCACACTGGCGATGGTGAAGTTACTGGTCAGCCACGGTGCAGATCCGGCAAATGCTGTCGAAAGCATACATGGAACACCATTCCAGGCGGCCTGTAAACGGAGAGAAGGCACTGCCAAGAAGAGAATCTTATCGTATTTACTCGAGACCGGTAAGATCACTGCCGAGAAAAGCAGTTCCTTGTTGGGCCCGAACATCATCACTGCAAGTCTGCACACTGAATCGAGCGTGGTGGAGAAGATGCTCGATCTCAAAGAGAATAGTAGTGATAAGGTACGGAGAGATATCGTCAACATTCAAGGCAACTACGGACAAAGGCCGGTACACTTCGCGTTACGGAGCTCAATCAAGCATGTAGACGTTCTGCATGGGGCAGGAGCAGATATGTTAGCAAGGGATCTCATTAAACAAGGGCCTTTGCACTTCGCCGTGGCAGGAGGAAGACTAGATCTTGTCCAGTATGTGCTAAAAGAGAATGGGAACCTCGTCCATGAGGAAGATAGCCATGGTTGGACTCCACTGCTATGCGCTCTTAGAGTGGGCTGGAGAGCGCATTTAGGCAGAAGGTTATATGTAGTTCAGGAACTGCTTCAACGCGGCGCTAGTAAAATGGTTCAAGGAAAGGGTGCCAAAGGGAGAGTGTGGACAGCATTGCTGATTGCGAGTTATCATGGGCTTGATCAGAAAATCATTGATCTCGTCACTCCGACAACCGAAGAAGTCAGAGCAAGCGAAGATCGTCAGTTCTGGGAGAATCATCTCGCGCAGAAGCATCGACAAGCTCGTCGAATTGAGGACTCCCACTGCAACGTTTGTCTTACGGTAAGTTCACTCTCCGAACCCAACGCTTTCATTTTTCATCATCAAGTCCTGACTAGCAGCTACCCTAGATTACATACGGGTTTCACTATGTGTGCGATGATTGCAAGGATATCAATTTCGTGCTCTGTTCGAAGTGTTATCTGTCTAAGGAGGACGTTCATCCTGACCATGATTTCTCGCCTAAATTAGAGGACGACGAGTATGTATCGGAAGACGAAGAGAGCGATGCTTCACAAAGCGAGAATGGAGAGGAGACAGATGCTCTAAATGGTGGAAGTGAAGTGGTCAGTCAAAGTGATAGCAAACAGAATGTACAAGGTACGCCCTAGTTGAAGTGTGCAACGGGGTATCATACAGAGCGCTGGATCAATTCGAGATGCAAAGGGTTTTATTCGGTGCGGACAAGATTATCTCTAGCTCTGATGAGAACAGTATGTAACTTCAAATAGATCACAATTTGAATGAGAGAGAGACGTCCTCAGGACCTCAATACTACAAAACCCACTTTCCGCACTCTGTATACCCTAAAATAGGTCTTTTCCTATATTAACAAGGCCGTTGAGGTACATATTAGTCTCGTAAACTTCTAGGATACAGACAGTTTTTTTTTTTACAAGGCTAAGCGAGTCAATTTCAACTTCCAAAATCCGCGCTTATTTCCCAAGGATTTGCTACTGCAAGAGGCTGAGATAGATCAGAGATATTCTTATTGATATGTTAGGGCTAAAACAATGCAATGGATAGCATTTGATGGTCACTTGATTGTATTGCTATCTAGAAGGGTTTTTACGTGCGAAAAGGAAAATGGTCTGTGTGTCCGACTGCTTCGGATGTGAACCAGATTCTCCACTCAAAACACCAAATGTAACGAATTAAGGACATGTCAGAGCCATCTAACCGTTCATCTTGAACCGAGACAAGATCTCACGTACCTAATTTATCGTCCTTTCCAGTCATTCTCCTGCCCCTCGCCCACTTATACCTCTTGATCAATACATTTGAACGATAGCTCGATCAATCTTGAAGGAATAGGAATTATAAATTGATTTATGGAAATATTACGCGGTGGATTGTTCGATTGATTGATCAGGCTTTTTAATTCCCAATCAAAAAAGAATAATCGGTTGGTTGTTGATACGTACGGGCGGCGGAAAGGAGTTGAATCAGACTTCACATACACGCCCACATCTGTGGGCTCGTCAAGACCTGTACCCTTCGATGGATGAGCCAGTTTTCAATATCGATGTCAGTAATTGGGTTGGTTTAGTTTAAACTTGTCAGACGTAAACGATCACTGTTGTCAAGCCCTCGAGATTTTGATAGAAAATGCTGAATTTGTTGGTAGTATTCACTTATACTCCGCTCTGCCTGAAGTTCTCATGCCGCAAGATCGCTCTGAGCGTCCACCTATGCCGTGCTTCTTCATCCCCCTCATAGTAGACGTTGCAACTTCACCCACTCAGCCCACGTCGCTTTCTCCTCATACTGAAGCCTCTCAACCTCATACGAGTTTCTGTCCTTGAAACAAGAACCTCAAGTCCTCCAGTGCATCTTCCGAATGTCCAGCTCTAGCTTCCATCGTACTGAACGTTCCAACATATAAATGAAGAGTTCCCAAAGTGCGCACATCCCAGAGGCCAAGTTCTTGTTGTAGTTTCCGCACATGCCTCGCCTGATTTGTCATCATACGCAAATATCCCGGCATGAGCTGCAAACTAGACGATGGCCCATATTCCGTCCAGCCCATCGCAACCTCAATCTGACGGTGCTTGTGTAGGAAAGTCTTCAGTATAGGCCAAATAGACGCGTTGGACCCTGGAACTTCCATCCATTGTTGACTTTCTGTGCGTTCCAGCCCAAGAGCGACGGGAACTTCTGCATGGTTGTATTCAAATCCCGGGTGTACGTAGATTTGGAGGTGCGTAACTGACGTCTGTGTGGCTAGAATATCGAGAGTGTGGCCGACATATGCCGCAAGATGACGACCGGAGTCCCATCCAACTCGGAGGACATTGGGCTTTTTTCCTACTGATGGGGGAGCCCTACCCCATTCCGTCGACTCTTTACCACCAGGCAATGCCTTCCGCCGAATGATGGGCGGACCGTTGCGGTCAATAAACGGTGTACCCATTACAACCGTCTTGATGCACTGCGCATTGTGCACTCCGATGGACTTGAGGAAGTGTGGAATCTCCAAGTACATATCTACAGTAATGCGTCAAAAGTTCGTTCCGCTAAGCGAGAAACACCAAAACGCGTGAACGCGTCAACACCTTCAACCCACCACCACAATGCCTCAATCACGTCGGTTTGGTACAGAAATCTCTGGAAATGCCCGTAAAAGGCCAAATACTACTCCCCTTGAGCGTGAGCAAATCATTGCTAAGTGGCAAGCTGGGTGTACGACGGGAGAGCTAGCTAATAAGTTTGGCCGCACCACGCGTGGGATACGCAAAATCATCCACCGATTTTCACAGCACCACACCACTAAGGATTTGCCTCGCTCTGGCCGTCCAAAATACCTCTCACAAAGAACAATTAATCGAATTAAATACTTTATACGAAAGACACCAAAAATCGAGTACAATACGCTTATGTGTGAGATGGGATGGGACCCCCCTACTACTGACCCCTCACGCTCTACCATCTATCACGCGATTAGAGAGGTTGGATTACGGAACTACCGATGCTCTAAGCGACCCAAAATTAACCGTGCGACGGCTATTTTAAGGCTTAAGTGGTCCAGAGAGCATCGCAACTACCCATGGAGGCGCCGCCCGTTTCGCTTCTCAGATGAGTGCTCTATTTAAAAGGGCTCTGGGGCCAATACTGAGTGGGCCTTTCGATATCCTGACGAGAGATGGAGTCACAAGATGGTTACTGAGTATACTAAGAGCCGTCCTCCTCAACAAATGGTGTGGGCAGAGGTGTGGCTTACTCGAAGGGGTGGTGTACGAAGGAGTGAATTAGTGATTATAAAAAGAGACCCACAAGCCGCCCACCAAGGATATACGACCCAGAGCTATTTAGAGGCTTTAGAGGAGGGCTTATTGCCCTATTACTAACCAGGAGAGATCTTTATGCAGGATAACGCTCCTATCCATACGTCGGGGGCAGCAAAGGATTTCTTGGAGAGACACGGCATTTGGGTCACTGAGTGGCCACCCTATTCACCTGACCT
>ML976988.1:192189-233915 GCA_010015675.1 Byssothecium circinans
GCTCTATATATATAGCCTCAATTTGGATGGGCGTTGGGTCGCGTTTTGGTGATTTTCGCTTAGCGCGGAACGAACTTTTGACCTAGTACTGTACCTGATCAAACCTGAATACATTGTCTCCGTAGAACATCGCTCGTGTTTCGGCGTTGACAAGCTTGCAAGTTCGGAGGAGGCTCCTACTGGTGGCGGACACACTCCTGAACTTAGGCCCAGGTATGGACGGCCCGAGGGGTCGAATGACGAGGCCCTGTACAACAACATATTGGTAAATTCGACGGCGGATTTCCAGTGGGAGGGTCAAGAAGGAAGGAAGCGCTGGGGCCGTTCGTTTGATCATGCGCTTTCGTTCTCTGTACAGGACAGGGAGGCGTTTGAACGGGTCAAGCTGCGTGGGGGCGTACATCTGATATACTGGAACAAGCTCGCCATCTTTATCCTTCACCCATTCCCGAAGGCGGTCCTTTGGTGCAGGTTGGACCAGACGGGGACCTTCGATAAGGTACTCGAGAGCACGCTTTTTGCTTCGATGGTGACTCATTGTGAGAGTATAGAAGTTTTATAGTAATCGAAAGAATCGGACAGTGGGCGTGGTTGCGGTGGGGCGAGGACCCGTTGAGGGATGGCCCATGAGGGCAGATTATATACTTAAGGCAAGGTAATACAAACGCGAAGTGGCTTGGTAAACGTTGCTGTCATCGAACTTCGCTTAGTCATTTTACATTGTGTAAGTAAGGAAGTCTTTGGCGTAATGGTAAACACCATTGAGGTATCCTGGTATCTGCGACTCACTTGCTCCATATAATCCGTAGTATAGTAGGCTCCTGACGTTATCTGTTTCTTTCTTACACAGGCTAAGCCACCATACTGATACAACCATCTCTGATAACTCTCGACATCTGAAAGTCATGGTGTGGTTTGTAGAGTTGCGATGCATCGACCCAAAGGGTGACCGGCAATAACAGAGTCATAGACCAAAAGGAAATCCTGTTCAGTAATAGATGTACGGTATTCCGTTTGGATTCGTGTCGTACCTCAACATCCCCTTCAGCTAGCTCTTTGTAACCTTTTGACCCTTCAAATGGTCCCATAGATGAGACACTCTCATATATACGAGACGGAATTGCTATGAGGTGAGTGCTCATCTGATGGATTGTAGGATCCTTCATCCATCGTACCTACCAGACTTACCGTATCTCGAGTCTTTGAGAGAAAACTGTGCGAGAATAAGGCAACTGAATATGCGGCTCCTTTCGCGTGCATTGGTGAAGTCATCTTAGAAGACGGGAACTAGAGAGATGCTGCGTTTCACACTAGCCGAACCGAGCCGACGCGGCTTCAACATGCCCCTCCAGCCCAATCCAGAAGTTTAAAGTCGCCTCATTTCACCAACAACCACACTACCGCGCAGCAATGGCATCTGCAACAGCTTCAGACCTGCAGACGCCTTCAGAATCTGTCCCGAAGGCCACCACCACATCGGCTACCACCCAATTCGCACCCATCAATATCGGTACCCGGCGGTCAACCCTCGCTCAGATCCAAGCACGAGCGGTGGAACAAGCTTTGAAGAATGCTTTCCCAGACCGGACGTATAACATTTGTCCGGTGCTGGCACAGGGCGACAAGGACAAGATCACACCTCTGCAGCAATTGAGTCAAGGCGAGAATGCAAAGAGCTTGTGGACAGGTGAACTGGAGGGCATGCTGGAGGCGGGCGAGCTGAGCTTCATTGTGCATTGTTTGAAGGGTGAGTTAAGCTCTTACTGCACATATATGAATCATGGCTAAGGACCGAAGATATGCCCACCCAACTCCCCGAAACTCTGATGCTCGGAGCTATCCTCGAGCGCGAAGACCCCCGCGATGCACTCATCATATCGCCCCGGCTACCCAAAGATACAACCGTTGCCACGTTGCCCCATGGCTCCACCATTGGAACATCTTCCGTCCGACGAGCCGCTCAACTCCGGCGATTATACCCCCATCTCAAGTTCGATAATCTGCGGGGGAATGTCGGGACACGGTTAGGCAAACTTGACGCTGAAGATTCGCCATTCGCAGCGATCGTACTAGCAGCAGCTGGTCTGAAGAGATTGGGCATGGAGAATCGCATATCACAGTATCTGAGTGGCGACAACGGAGGCATGTTGCACGCTGTGGGACAAGGCGCGCTGGCTCTCGAAGTCAGGAAGAACGACGAAGTAATCAAGGGAATGTTGGAGAAGATCAAATGCGAGCGAACAACGAGAGCATGTTCAGCGGAACGCGCGCTACTCCGCGCTTTAGAAGGCGGATGCAGTGTGCCGATTGGCGTGGAGACGACGTGGCGAGGAGGCAAAGGTCTTTCTGTTGGCACGCAACCGGCAAGGGACTATGACAAGCACGGCGAAGCGGTCGCTGAAGCAGAGCCAGATCTCAACGATCAGGAGCTGGTGATCAAGACGATTGTGGTTAGTGTCGACGGTACGGAGTCTGTGGAGTACGAGACAGCGCGGAAAGTGCGGTCGACGGAAGAGGCGGAGGTGCTGGGTAGAGATGTTGCGAAGATTCTGATGGAGAAGGGGGCTGACAAGATATTGGCAAAAATTCATGAGGAGAAGCAGTGGGCAGCGAAGAAGGAGTTGGAGCAAGTAACGGATGCGGGTGCATTATGAGGTATCTACGGGTAGTGTCGTACATACAACCATGATGGGTCAGTCTTCCCAATCAAAATTCAATCAATAAACATGTTTCTGTGCATTGCAGCGGTCGCTAATAACATGAGGCCGCTCGCTATTATCTATACTACTGCCAGTAAGGCTAAAGTATCCACTTGTTTCCATTAATCTCTGCCTTTACTTCACATATTCCACCCCTTGCACGAAATTCCAAAGCCCCAGTGTCAGCCTACAATCGAAGTCCGTTTGAAGCCAACAACATGTCAGCCACTCCTGGCACCAGGTGAAGCACTCGCAAACGGCAGTACACCACAACTCATCACACGCCTTCCAGAATAATGTTGACCTTCCACTTCCACCATTCTCTCTACCCCCAAATCCACGCCTTTCATACACATCCCACTGAACAGAGATACATTCCTCCAATCAGGACCTCTCCTCAGCATCAAACCACGTCCCCTTGATACTGTCTCCTCTCCTCTTCTCTCACTTTCAAACACCATACGAAAAGAACGCCAATGTGTTAGATCAGCTGCTACATCTACCCAGTCTGCGGGTGCGTCGCCCACTTTATCCCCGGTATTCGTCGCTGTGCGGATTTTCGACCCGGAGGCCCGGTCTGCGGCGGTCATCTCAATCTTGATATCGTGGGGATGCGAGCAGGGATTTGCAGGAGGCACTCGCAGCAGGGGCGTCAGGAGCTGAGCAGTGGTGAAGACGAGGGAGAAAATGATTCTACAAGGCGGGGCGGGAGTAGGAGGGCGGAAAGGAAAATGGAGGGTCTGGATGAATGCTTGAGAGGAGGGAGTGAGGACAAAGCTGAGAATGGTAGAATCACTCAGGGGTTCGGAGTGAGAACGTGTACTCAACTCTTTTTTCCTTTCATCTCCTTCTTTTCCGGTGGTCCCTCAGACTAAGAAAACAGGAAGACAGAGGTCAGAAGACACTCAAGAATCCAGTAAATCCACTACAGAAACCCGAGCCGGGCACGAGATCAGCAAAGACAATATCCATTTACCACCGACCCTACCAAATCCATCCATCTCTCCCCATCCCTCAATACTCGTAGTCAGACCCATACGCATCCTCAGCCCTCTGCACCCCGAACCCCGGGTGCCTCCCACACTCTCCATCCCAATGGCCTACAGTTCTGACGAACTCTATATGACGAGAAGAATCACCCCGACACCTACGGATAGGGAAGATTTTCGCAATGCATCTGCATTGCGGATATTTGAGGACTTCGATATAGCACATGTTGATATGGTGGTTTGGCTTACGCGCGAACGGGAGGGGGACGATCGAGGGCGGTATGGGATGTTCGGCTTATTGCAAGGACTTGTGCGGTGGAGAAGGGAGTGAAGGGACGGTTGGATGGAAGGGATTGGAGTGGGTGAGGCATTTATGAGGATGGTTGGTTGGGTGTTGGTGGTGGGCGTTTGTTCTCTCGCTGTCGGCCCCCGACGTGTAGAGATGACGAGTGCTGATGCAATCACCCAGTGAACGACGCATATGTGCCAGCAGAGTAAGTTTCTCCATGGTTATCGACTTGAGTGAAGTGGAGGTATGCTGAGTTGTAAGAGGCGAAGTTACTGGCTTACGAGATAGAGTTTTCAAAACACATCTGCGAGTTCATTTACAGTACTTAGTCAAACATTTTGTAAGAGTTTACCATGCCTCGACTATGATTGCATGGAGCTGTATCCAAAAACCGAATATCGCATTAATTGAACTGTGAGTCCCATCCAATGTAGTGTACATTTTCCAGGAGACTTTAGCAGCGCTTCTTGCATACATGCTTACTCTTTCACCCCCTATCATCAATACAAGAATATCACCACAAGTCGAAACCTCGTCAGCATGAACAACAACAACAGTTATCTTTTGGATCCGGGCAGACAATTGTGTGGGAGCGGCTGTGACGCTATCCTCGAATCCGCGAGCAAGGAGTGCAGTATACGGGATGAAGCTATTCGATCCTTCTAGGGGTTTTAGGTAGGTAGTGAACGAAGAGACTGGAGGTTGCGAAGAGATGATTGTGTAGTGCGCAAGTATTTGTAGGTCTGTGAGACTGATGCCGTACCCGAATCGTGTGGTTGATGGGGGAGAAGAGCGGGTGGGCGTATTAGAGTGAATGGTTTGGAGAGGTTGTTGGATTTGGATAATTGGATTTGTCGGAGTACACAGATATAGTGAGCGCGGAGAGGTAAGTGATGAGATTGTGAGATGCTTGAAACGTCGAATGGGCGGGGAAGGACATTCGGATATGAGAAGAACTTGGTGCAGATATTTCGAGTCTTTAGGGAAAACATGGGCTGGATCTCTGTGTGGCGATAGAGTGAGTGTGTGCATCGCATTGCTACAATCCTGATCCCCTCACCCTTTGTAACTTTGACACGGGTATACAGTACATATTTTACGACCAGGCTTTGTGCACAAGGAGTTTTACAGCTAGCTGTTATCCAGTACCATACTTCCGCCAATGTCCCCCTTATCAAGCTTCGGTGGCGTTGTCACGACGAGTTTCGAGATCGTAGACTTATTAAAGAAGATGAGAGAGCAGTTTCACGTCGCTCTTACGGCTCGTGTGGACGTTAAGGTACACATATCGTCTGCTTGTGGCAGATTGCATTAGCCATGTTCAAGAGCGTCTATGAGTATGAAAGTTAACTCGCACAAATCCAAGGGAGAGGCAACCTAGAGAAAGCAAACCCCAAGACGCCTGCGAGCTCAACAGCTACCTCGGCATCTTGTTTCAACAACGACTCAGTTGCACGAAATCGAGATCACGGTCTCTTTTGCCACTCGAGCTTCCAAGATGGCGAAATACTAAGCCGTGCGAAGAAAGACCAGAATTCAAAAGTGAGGCCAACTTGGGGCTTCGATCTGCAAAAAGGGATGTTATGTAGGACTAGGCACTGGGATAGCCTTGCCACAATCTATAGTAGGTACTAGGTAACGAGCTGACATGCCGTCCTCGAATGTTGGAGGTTTTCCGACAAAAAGAAGCGGGTGAGTGGCGATCATGGTCTATAGCAAGGCCAGACACCAACACCCGCAGGAGATCCCTCACCATGTCAACAATAATGATGACAGGCCCGGGATGTATCGCAGACCCTGCGCTCATCAATCATCTAAGGACTATGTCCACTGTAAGGAAGGCTGCCCTCCTCTACCCTACCCAGGTACTCACCAACATCCACGACGCTGAGCACTCACTCATCCACATCCGCATCAATTGCATTCCCAAGGAAAAGCCAAACCAGCCCAACTCAATTCCCCAACACATAATCATACCTATCGCAGCACAACATCACTGCACCCACCCGTGAAGCTACTTCCCCGCCCATCTCAACCCACCGCATGACATGCTGCCCAACCGACGCCAACGGCGACGACCCCTCACTGCCCAGCCCCAGCTCCCAGCCCAGCGCAGTGGGCACAGCGGCCACATCATCGCCGCTCGCCCCCAGGCTCCCCGCGGGACGATCCCCAGGCCCACCCTGCTCCCGCGGCGCTTTTTGACTGAGGCAATGCCGTACTGTACAACGCATCGCCTCGTCCATCGCCATCGCCATCGCACCTTTGGGTGTCACAATGTCGTGTCTGCAGTATCCCCACGCCCCGTTTGGTTCCGCAGACTTCCTACAGGTGGGCCGCTTGCATCTGGAGCTGCACGGAACGTACGATGCATCGTACTGTAGAATAATGGAGAGGTATAGTGTGGATTGTGATTATGATTGTTAGTTCATGTAGCTTTTATTGGTTTGACTAAAGGCCAAGAGGGTATTGGCAATACCGACGACGAGATTAATGAGAGATGGTGTTGAGGGGATGGGCGGATGAAGAGGGGAGGTAGTGTTGGGTGTGCAAGGCGGAGCACACGTTGGGAGCTTGAAGGAGTTAGACGGGAAGATGGGAATGGGTGACTGTAAAGTATATCCTTCGCTGGTTATTGAGATACGGTACTTTTGTGCTGGGCAGGCGCTTTGGGAACCTTATATTGCGGTAGGGAGACGGTTACCCAACGCTGCTAGCAGAGAGAATGAATGAGAATATCTTTTTGACGCATCAATACTAGATACAGACGTAAATATATTATGTGCCCGGTGTGGGGTATCGGCGAGACACTGCAGTTCGGCGATCAACAGGGAAGTTACAGTATGGGACAACTGAGGTCCCTTCCGATGCCCAAAGATGGCCACCAAGTGCTGGCATCAATTCCTTTGATCCGAAGAAGTAAAAACTAAAGCAGGGCACATGTTCGAAAGCCGAGACACGAAACCTGTCCTTTTTTCTGCCTTCAGTACCTCAGCCCTTTCTTGATCGGATGGATGGGAACGAACGGAACGAGTTCCCTTAATCACCTTCTGCAACAAGCTTGCCCCCAGGACAAGTCACACCATCCAGACCAACAATTAACAAGTAGCGAATCTGCCACTCAAACCCAATCCACACTTGACATGTCTGACTGACCAGCGCATCGACGAAGGTATCTGCAATAATAGTACTCGCCCAGAGGCCCTCACGTCAGTGTCGCACCAAACATCAATTCTTTGGAATACCTTCATTCCATTCGGCCCACCGACGCTTCCATGTCAAAGCAACTAAACGCCAACTGCCATTTTTTTGAGTTTTTTGACATGCGGCCGTTGGTCGCGCAAGAAAAGATCCTTGATCCAGACAAGCCCGGGTTGCCGGCAGACAGGGGAGCCGTTGATTTGTGTTTGTGACGGTGGCGCTGTTTATGCGCGGGAGAGGGTTGAAACAGAGGCGCTATAAGGAGCTAGAACGCGGTCGCGCGGTTGACGGGTGTGGTGAAACCTTCTATTTGGGCTTCTTGCTTTGGGGAGGCCCGCGACGAGGGACTGTAACGGTCATGTCAGGAATCGTCTGTGCATTTTCGGGTTGTGACTGCTGCTACGATGTCGGATGTCGTGATCGAGGCTTGTAACTTTTGTTGTTGCTTGCGGTCGCGGAATTTGTAAGGTGAGGTTGGCACTCCGCACTACGCGGGGAATAATGGTCAGTCGATCTCGGACGTGAGGAAAACGGACTTCTGTTTTGCGCCAGCAGTGCGGTAATCGTGAAGGCTCAGGTAGTTGTGTTATACACGGAACGTTTTCACAAAAGGTCAGCTCGGTACCAGAGACCTTCGCCGTGGGATAAAGGCAATCCCATCAATGCTATAACACCGCGTTGGGAGAGTGATACAACGCTACACGAGCCACGCGAGGGTGTGGTCGACACGCATTCGCAATAATTCTCGTGGGGTTTCAATCGAATCCCAACGGTCTGGTCGAGGAATGCACAATGCCTTCTCGACCGTGAAGGCGTCCAGTCTAGAATCCGAGAGCTCATGTGCAGTCCTTGTGAGACGATCTGTGTAGCGCTTCACCACTCAATAATCTATTAATTCCATCTTCCACCTGACCGACTGGTGTGTGTGGGTATCTATTGGCGCAAGAAGCGCCGGTGCTGCACGCAGCCTTGGTATGCGTCCACTCTGGCGGTGTGTAGCAATTAACGCATGAAACTGGGCAGCTCGAAAGGAAGGTCGAGAGAAGGCTTCCAGGCGCCCTAACAAATCGGTGCAGAGGGCGTTATGTGAAATGAAACAACGCTGCAGAGCATGTGGTGAGGTGTGGTATCGGATACAGACACAAGAAGAGAATAATAGATTAGCAGTCAGTCGTGGTAGCAAAAGGGTGGGTAGCGAGATGAAAAGGACATGGGCGAGTAGGGCTGACCTAACACGACTCGCGCGTGGAGCCTACTGTGCTGTGACCAACGCTAGTATCACAGACCACGTCGTCGACATGCCTCCGACGTCGACTGATGGTGGACTGCATTGACTGTTGCCATTGTGACGAAACTTGCCTTCAAATTGGAGTTTGCGTGAACGTGTCGTCATGCTTCGAGAAGGAGTTGTTCGTTCCGCGGCCTGGTTTTGGCAGCGAATACGAGAGTGAGAGACTTGATTCCCGCGATGGATGACCCGTGCCTGCAGCCGACTATGTGCTGCATCTCCAGCAGAAGGCGCGGGCCGTACACGAACGAGCGGAACGAATATGAGGGTATCAGCTGGTGGCCGCAATCGAGACCTCCTTTACTCTGCATGTCGTGCTTGGCGGTGGTCTGCAACTCTGCGGGCATGGGTACCGGTAGCTGGGTATCTATTCTGTTGTGATACTGCAGGTTGGGGGCTGATGTGTGAAAGTGGCGAATAGACGAGACGATGATTGCTGAAAGTGTATTGAATACGCGCATTACGGCATAACTAATGACTATCGGGGCTGAAGTGAAGACCGTGAGGGTTGCATCTTCAATTTATTCAAAGTTTGGGGACGTGATGGAGCTCGTCGGAGGTGTTGCCGTACTAGTGCTTGGCGAGTGTAACGTAGATGTGCGCTCTCCTTTTCTTTTGATTCCTTCGAGCACGTGAAGTTGCATCTGCCGGACGAGCGCATTTGCTGCGAAA
This sequence comes from Byssothecium circinans, assembly GCA_010015675.1. Lineage (NCBI taxonomy): Eukaryota > Fungi > Ascomycota > Dothideomycetes > Pleosporales > Massarinaceae > Byssothecium > Byssothecium circinans. The sequence goes on from ML976988.1 coordinate 201,328, forward strand.
TTTAGTTGGTGGAGCGAGCTGAGGTCGGTTGCTATTCTGAGTCCGCGTCTATTGCTGATGGAGAAGGAGAAGAACACTTTGCTGCATGTGACATGTCGTGTGTACGAGGTCACGGGACGAGCTGCAAGTGCGAACAGCGGCTCTGTGTAATAATAATAGCTAGCGATCCTGATCTCCAAGTGGAAGCAACGGGCATCGTGTTCACAGCCACGCCAAGATCTTTACTGACTTTGAAGAATTGAATGCTGGTTTGATATGCCACGTCAGCTCTCAGCCGCCAAAGGGCCACAGGAAATTAATTGCTTCGCGGCTCAACCGGACGTAGCTCTTCGCTCAGTAAGTAATTTGCCGATACTGTGACGATTGTTGCCGCATAGGATCGCTTTCCAATTTTCTGAGTTGTATTGTCGGAATTGACTCCTCCAAAGCGACAAGTGGTTTCTATTTTCTTCGCACACAGCATGACAGTTGACAATCCGCATGTTCTCGAGATCCTATGTATCCACACGTCCCCACAGATCCACGCCTGCCATGTTTGAAGTGCGCGATGCGATGCCCAACAGTGGCCAGTGCAGTCTTTCATAGTCAGGGCGGAAGGATGACACGGCTGACGACCCGACAGTCTGGTTCCGCCTCCTGAAATACCACGACAGCCAATCACAAAAATGACGGGGCGAGTTCAAGACAGGCGTGGAACTGTCCGCCAGCCGAAGCTCCATCAGGATAAAGGGCCGAGCATGTCGGATCAGCGCGCTGCAGCTGACATCATGGAGGCAGAAGAATCTGAGATGTGGTGCGCGGAAGCTGCAGACATCAGCCCATGTCGAACCCCTCCACTCAATTCCCGCGCGAATCATCGAAGCGAGCAGCCATCTCCACTGACCCGGACAATGCGGCAAGCCAGGCTGTCCCTGCCATTGCGTTTTGATATTGACTGGGATACGTCTTATTGCCGCGATAAAAGCCGGCAGAAGCAAAAGAGAAGGCTTCGTCGAATCAGCACTGCGGCTCGGGCGACCAAAACAACGCTTATGCAGAGGCGTTGAATTCTGAGTGCTCGGCTAGAGAAGCAGCGCCATCATGCCATGAGGATTTCAAAGCAGCGACCGAGGTCTTGATGTCCAGACTGCAGAGAGCAAGGCGGAGATGTGATGGGAGTTGGAACTCGTTGATGTCGCTGCATGTGGATTCGGATCGTCACGCTCGTTTCAATCGTTGTCAGGCGATTGCCGGCCCTGGTCCAGCAGCCGACGCCTGTGGGTATCTGTGAGGAATCAGGACGATGGATCATGGCCTGCGCCCTCCCAGGTCGAAGGGCAGCAACCCTCGAGGGCGCGCGGGAAGCATGGTCGAGGGGCCCTGGGACGATCTCCAACGCCTGTCGCGAGTTGAGGCCTACGAACAGCTTGTTCCAACGTGCTGTCTTCCCTCAACCAGGTCAAAGGAAGACATCAAGGACAGCGGTGAGTTTGTGCGAATACCGCAAGCACGTCAACGCGCTCATTTTTCTTGTCCTTAGTTCCGGCTTCTCGACGGTGCTAGCGCCTGCTACAACCTGTAAGAGCGGAGCAACAGCTGGATCACGCCTAACAGAAAACGGTCGCTTTCTTTGGTCTTTTGCGATAGACGCACATGCCGACCGGACTTCAGCCGGGCTATCCCCCAAAGCTGCGAAGCCCGGGGGTAACGACTCACGAGATGGCGGTCAATATGGATGGCAAGAAAAAAGACGGGAAATAGCTCGCCCGCCTCCAATCAACGAAACGGTCTTTTTCAACGTTGCATGGCGAGGCAAAATGCGACTCGAGGGGCCTGTCAGTCAGTAAGCTCTCGCCGGGGTTAAAGTTACGGGACGAGTCGCGACATGGGCAGCGGCAGCCACACACTTCCCTTGCGATCGTCGACCGTTGTGGTCAGAATCATTATCCCTGTGCCCTGCTCCCTGCCTACAGCCTACAGCGGCCATGATTATTGTTGGCTGCAGGTTGGCATCCGACGACCTAACCTCTCCGCTCGACGCATGCACGTCCTTTGCGATCCAATAATTCCGGTGTATACGGGACGGAAGACGGACTGTATTGGCACCTTCGACTAAATATCATAAACTTCAGCCGTGTGCAATAGCGCAGACGGCAATGCTTACCGCTCAAAAGTAGATGCAATTGGCCGGCCCAGCTGACCTATGCAAGTCGCCGCGCTATCAGTCTTTGACTCGAGAGGGAGATAGATCGCCATGTGCGTCCCCATCTGGTACGACGGAGAACAACGTGTTCGAAAGCGTGGGCTACCGCGTCAGTGGCAGCGTCATGACTGGACTTTGAAGTCTTGTGTCACTTCGGGATGCCATTCCTCGCTGGCGCCCCGAGTCGCTTGTGGCCGGCAGTTCACTCCATAGCACAGGGTGCTTCGCGGCCACCTGTCAGGCCAACTTCTGCAATGTACTCCGCGTAGACTACTGTACTGCCGTGAAAGAGGCGTGCTGGCGAGCCGTTCGTTTAGAGTTGATGCTCGCTCGGTACCTGACTTCTCTCCCTGGTCACGGAACAGGCCAACAACGCGATGCGTGGATGCTCTCAGGGGTTCCTCCGCATTCCACTACACTCGGAACATTACTTAATCATATCCCATGTCACGATCGGCCCAGGGCCGTTGCGCCAGCGGCATCGACTTCGTATCTTGTTTCTATTGCATGTTTTCTGGAAAACTGTCTGGAGAACCGTCAACCCGCGTATCTCAGGTCGGCGACCACGCGCGGCCTGTTTCAAGATGAGAGTCCAAGGCTCACGCATCGACGTTAGACGTCAGGTCTGAGACGGCGCCTGCGGTTGCAGCAGATGGCCATTCGGCAATGCTGAGAAGCGCCGGCAGGAGTACATGCTCACGGTCTTCAAAGTTCATCGAATGCGCGCCACGAGTTGGCGCTAGACTTGAATGTTATCTTATCCGTTTCGTCTAGCTAGTTGTTCGCGTGTTGTTTGTTATGCCTTGACGCGTGAGGTCGCGTCCTGAGCATAACGCAATTTCAGCTACTACATATTATAGGCATCGCCCAGGGGTGCATTAAACAGCAATATCTGCCGGACGCGCGAAACGCTCACCCTGAACGCACGGCTTCCAATGGGCTGCGGCATGAATAACGATGAAGCTGGCCCCTGGCATGTCATCTGTTTGGGAAGGCAACACTTCTCCAAAGCTGACATCTTGCTCTTGCCAGCGCCGGCCCGATCACAGCGACTGTGAGGCTACTGTAAGGATAGGCAGTGTGAGTCTGGTCTGCGCGAGCCATTTCCGAGCGCCCCCAAAACGTGAGCTGATGACGAGATTGCCGTTGGGCGCGCGATGCACAGCGCCACGGTCCAATAAACTGGCAGACGGTGGGCGGCCGGTACGACTTTCCAACGGTCGTCTAAAAGACCAGGTAGGTAGCGCGAGGTGGACTCGAGAGAGTCGAGCAGTTGCCATACATGTTTGCTATCTATCAGGCTGTGGCGCGCCATCCACTCTGCCACAGTCGGCGGCTCTGTATGTACTCCGTAGGGATACAGTATGCACATCAACAATACCTAATGAGTGTCTGGCATTTGCAAGCAGAATGTCGAATGTGCTATTGTCGGCGTCGGCCACGGCCACAGCCAGGGGCCGGGAAGGAGCCAGCATAATACCAGGCTGCAGGGGCGACGGAAGCAGAAGGTGCAGAGGGCAGGGGTTGTGACTGCCTGACAGTGCCCGTAGCGCGTATTTACCCGAGCACGATGGGAAGCCGCGACGGTCGACCACTGGTGCCTGCCTTGGAGAAAAGATGCTGCGCTGCTGCTGCTGATGGTCGACTGGCTAATACATAATCCGCGCCCGCGACGTCACCGCCCTTTCGCCGTTTACCTCAAGCTGCTGCTCTAGGCGGCCAACACGGCGCCTGCCTTCTCCGTGCTATATCTCGTGCGCGCGCTCTAATCCCTACTCTTCCTCTAACCTCCCGCACTCACTCACTCACCTACGGCCACGGTACACTGTCCACCGTCCACTGTACACACTTATTATAGGCTCGCACGCTCCACGCCAGCGCCCCTGCAACCCCCCCAGCACCATCCCCCGTCCCCGTCCCCCATCCCGGCGGTATTGCTCCGCGCGCGCCCAAACAGGCTCGTCTTCCGGGCGTGCAGAGTGCGAGCAGGGAGGTGGCTGGACTCGGGAGGCGTTGGTTGTTTTACGTTTATTTCACACCTGCTCCACCTCGGCGCACCCACGGCCTGCTCAGTGCTCTCCCACTTGCAGTCTTGCACGCCGTGCACGCCTCTCCTCTAGCGGGTCTCCTCCGTGGGTTGTGTGAAATTGCGGCAGGCTGCGCTACTGCATCCCGCCCATCCTCGTCGCCCGCGCCCGGACCTCCCAGGCCGGTTCCTCGACTCTCTGCAAAGGCAGTAATCACAACAATGTCCCAGTCGCGTGCGCCAGATAGGCCCCGGAAGTATAAGGAAGAGCCGGCTCCTGTAGCGCAACACAAGATGGTGAGTTGCCTCTGCCTCTGACGCCCTGCCCTGTCTCGTCCGCGTTTTCCCTTTGCATTTCCCTCGCTCCCCTCCTGCGCCGCACCACCGAGCACCCCCCATTCGCTCCGCATCCGCACCCTCGACCGTTGGAGGTTGGAGTTGCAGGCACCGTCGCTGTCATCGCCTGCCAGCGTCGTCGCCGTGTCGCATGCAGCAGCAGCAGCAGCAGCAGCCTCTGCAAGCCGCACCCTCGCTCCAAGAGCTACCCCAGCCCGCGCGCGCAAGAGCCTACATGGTATGCCTCCCGCCAAGCAGCCCTGCTACCCAAACCCCCCTCCCCTGCACCTGCGCTGTCGCACTCGCGCCATGAGCTCCCCTCCACTGCGACTTGTCACCACCCCGAGCAGCCCCATCCCGGTAACCCCATGAGCTTCCACGGCCGCGTCCTGGCCCGCCCGGTGTGTTGTCAAACTCGCCCAATGTCCTATAAACGGCGAAGCAGCTGTCGTCGAACGCTCTAAAGACCCTGCCCTCGCATATCTCTGTTGCAGCCCCAAGCGATCCATCCCGACGCCCGTCCTCGCTGCCCCTCCCACCCCGCCACATCTGCCTACCATCCCCTGCACTTTGTACCTCTTTCTATCAACCTCGAGTCTTTCTTCTGCATTCATCTCAACCTGTCGCGGCACATTGCTGACTTGCGTGCGCCTTCCAGCATCACCCCCACCCAACCCAGGGCTTGCCTCCGCCAACCCATCACCCGCAACACCATACGCGGCCTGTCCTCCATCATCAACACCATCCACAGCATCACCAACAACATCCCGACTCCCCGCATCAGCCCCAACCTGCCCAGTCACCCGCGCAGGCTCATTATCCCTCGCCGCACCCGTCAAATCCTCAAGGCCAGCCGCCGCATCAATCGCCATACGTGCAGCAGATCCCGGGCCCGCCTGGACCGCAACAACAGCAGCAGCAGCAGCAGCAGCAAGAGGTCCCCTACTACTCTGCGCATCCGAGCCCTTACAGCACTAACAGTGCACCGAGCAATTATTCTTCATCGGGTACGTTTTAAATCCATCACCGACGTGGCCGACGCGTCAAACGTTACCTGGCGCGTCGTTGAACTTTCCCAAGCTTCCCGCCGAGGTTTAGCCCCGCGAGCGCGTTTGAAAATCATCTGACTGTCGAACAGAAACACCAGAACTTATGGCAGCCGCAACCATGAACAGGCCGGGATTCCCCCCCATGTCCTACCATACGCCGCAGTCAAATTCGCCAGCCTCTGTTCAGTCACCGCAGCATGATCAGCATGGTAGGCCCATCTATGGCCAACCGCCTAGCCAAATGCCGCAGTCCATGTACTACACACCGTACGGATCGTCGGGAGTGCCGCAACAATCGCCCTATCCGCAACATCCCACTACGCAGCAGCAGCAGCCAATGACGACCAACTCGATGCTCATCTCTCATCAACCAGGCCAGCAGATGCACCACCCTCATCAGCCCCATCCACAACAGCCGCAGGCGATGACGGGAAGCCCAAAGTCGCGGATGCCTCAGACGCCTCTCCAGCGACCACCTTCAGGTCTTGGTCCACCCCAACCCCCACCGCAGGCGCCCCCGGTTGGAACGCCCGGCATGCACACGGGGCCACCAAGCGCAGCGAACATTAACCCCAATGCTGCTCCAGGACCTATCCCCGCAACTACTCCTCTCGTCGTTAGGCAAGACCAGAACGGCGTTCAATGGATTGCCTTCGAGTATTCACGAGACAGGGTGAAGATGGAGTATACCATCCGCTGCGACGTAGAGTCGATCAGCGTTGATGACCTTCCCCAAGACTTCAAGACAGAGAACTGCGTCTATCCCCGCGCCTGCTGCCACAAGGATCAGTATAAGGGTAACCGATTGCACTACGAGACCGAGTGCAACACCGTGGGATGGGCACTTGCGCAGCTAAACCCGTGCCTGCGGGGCAAGCGTGGCTTGATTCAGCGAGCAGTCGACAGCTGGCGTAACAGCAACCAAGATCCCCGTCTGCGGAGTCGACGCGTGCGGAGAATGGCGAAGATGAACAATCGCAAGTCTGTCGCAGCGACACATGGTAATCACATGGCCGGGCCGGGCCCCGCCACACCTGGAGTGCCGAACTCAGCGGGTATGCCGGCGCCTCCCCCACAGCAGAGCATGAGTATGGGTGCCCCCCAGATGCATCATCACCATGAACACCCGGGAGGGCCTCAAGGAGGAAGTAATGATGTTAGCGGTATGTTTCACCAGATGTGATTGATGCGATCGATACACGCACTATTTGTTGGATGTTAGGATGATACCTTCTGTCGTTTCTGCACTGCATGTACATTACACTCCTTGGCTGTAATTCCCCCTTGATACCACTACCCCAAGCATTTACGCAACAGACACCATACTGTGCGTTGTTTGTATTGTACATGTTTGATTTGCCTCCCCAAAGCCTCCCATGCGTTGTTGATTATGCGAAACTTTCTTATGTTCAATGCTAACGTGCGCTCAGAGTCAAATACTCATCACCATCAAGCGCCAAACGGACAACAGTCACCTAGCGATGTTCGGCACACTCAGAACTTCTATCCTTCATATCCGTCTAGCGACTCTGTTGCCGGATCAAGTGGTATGCCGCCTATGCACGATGGGTTGGGCCACCATCCCTCCTCGCATTCATCGAGTGTCGCTGTATCAAAGAAAGAGCAGGATGAAGAAGAGCGCAAAGTTGCCATGTTCGGTGACCTACCTGAGGCTAAGCGTCGCAAGTTCATTCTTGTCGACGATGCCCAGCGTGGCACCCGAGTTAGGGTACGCGTCACACTTGATAGCGTCAAGATGGAGGAGATGCCCGACTCGTACCGCAAGATCAACTCTGTGTTCCCTCGCAGCTACTTCGCCATGCAAATGACATCTCCACCCGCCAGCCCCCGCGGTAGCAAAGTCTTTGATGACGAGCCCGACAATGAGAGCGATCCAAGCTTTCCATGCGCAGGCCGTACTTCAGTACCTGTACCTACGCTTGACGGCGACGCCAATGTTCCCAAGCCACGATTGACGCGGGCGAAGCGTTCAAAGGAGATCACACTGAATGACTTGGGCTACCGCATGAGCTGGAGCCAGAGCCGAGTGTTTGCAGGGCGGACATTGTTCCTGCAGAAGTCTCGTAAGTGAATGCTCGAACGATGTCATGCAGAGCTTGCTAACCTTTAGTCAGTGGACGCATACCGCAACAAGATGCGAAGCAGCATAATAGGCGCTGGACAAGACGTCATAGCTGTAGCACCTCACTTCGAGACCCGCGCAGGAAAGCGAAGGTGGAATGACAGGATTGAAAAGAACAAGAAGAAAGGGCGCGAGGTGTCGCCTTAAGAATGCAGGCCAGAAGAACGTGGCCAACAGCATTCCCCTGGTCGGGACCCGCTTTTCCGAACCACGCAAGGGTCCCTCACGATAGGGCCGGGGTTGTTTACCGTTTTGGGTACGGCTCTTTCACACATGCGGCTACCTCCACATGTTGATAGTCGATCACCCTAGACCTGGTTTCACGATTTCATTATGTTCCAGGATTGCGATGCTCATCGTCCCTACCGATACCCGCCGTCGTCATGAGCCCTCGACGACCTGGAATCACCCTCCAATGGCAGCAAGTCTGCGGGCACGTAATCCTCTCTCATGTTACTGGCATTCGATACCCTGTCTCTGCAAGTAATGATCTCTTGCTGAGACGAATTTTGGTTTGTGCATTATTCTACCCCCCCACCACAAACACCATGCATACAAATACCTTCTCTCGTGTTATATCCTGTTCAAAGGCGCCATAATCAGTCTTACGTATGCCGGCGCCGGACGGGTTCAAGCGGGGTTCCATCTGCAAAAGTACAACTTAAGCGGGGGAGTTTTTCTTATTTTTTCATTCCGGGTAACGGGGATCACGATTGGTTTTTTCCTGCCTTTACGTGGTGTGCAGTATATGCTAGACTACAGTCCCTAGTGATGGAAAGAGTGTGGAGAATGGGGACAGCTACATATACATAGAGTATGCAAAACATTTCGGGTACCAATTGTCCATTGTGTGGCTCCCATCGCATCTATATTAATTCCGTCCCTCTCAGAGATTATCTCCCCTTCTTCGTCTACGAGAATCCGGTTCATTGGACCGCTGGAAATGCCAATTTCCTGGAAATAGGTCACAACAGGCAATATCCCTATCGGTTAAAATACAACGAAACCGATCGCGCCTGAGGAGCAACTGCAGTTGCGATTGTCACATCACAGCTATCACAAACGATGCATGCAGCACTAAGAAAAGAATGCATAGTCTATCTACCCCGCTTCCTCCTCCTCGGCTAAGAAAAGAAAGGAAAGGAAGAGGGAAATATAACAATAGGGATTTAAATAGGTAGGTAGGTAGGCAGTGAAGAGAACACACGCAAGCCGACCTCAAACAACCCTACACTGCAGTACCTACCTATGAACTGACTTAAGAATTAAAATCCCTTTATCTTTATTTTCACTGCACTTTTAGAAACGAACGGGGCTTACGCTTTACCCGCGATGACGGATCGATCGATCTAAGTAGGGTACAGAGTATGGATAAGCCATGACATGATATGATATTGACATCGATATTGATATTGATATTGAAATTACACGAAGATTCCAGACAGGGAAACTCCCTTCTCTTTCTCGACGGGAAGCGTAGGAAGAGAGAGAGAGAGAGAGGTGCTATGCCATGCTAGGTATGGATATGGATATGGAGGATGTACTATTCACGGAGTACGGAGTATGGGTTTGAAGTTGGGAAGGGTGTGCTTGTGCTTGTACTTGTGCTTGTTTAAGCCTTACCTTCTAGAGACTAGGAGTCTTCATGTGAGTGCTGGGTTGGGGGGAACGGTGAAGTGGTTCCCGCATGGTTCCCCTCGATTCCTGGTGGGGACGAGGGTGGTGTGGTGTGGTGTCTAAAGTACGAATTACTCAATCAATCATGAAAATGTTGATGTCGAAGCCGATACTGATAGAGGACCTTGTTGATCCGCGTTCAACCCTTCCCCCCCCCAAGAGCAATAGTAGACTGTGGAACCGTCGTACGTACAATAGATAGATAGCGTGCATCACCGCCCGAGCGGAGGAACGTTAGACGAGGGGAGGGATTGCATGTATTGTGTTGTGTTGTGTTGTGTTGTGGGGAGCGGAGCGGAGTCGCGGAGACGAGAAGTCTTGTACGGAGTAACATGTGTTTCGGATTGTGGAGAAAATGCGGTGGGGCGTCGTCTAGTCGGATACGGTACTGGCTTCCGTCCGTCCGTCCGCTCTTTCTTTTTAGGATTTAGGTCTCCGTTGAACGAACTAGTCTAGCTACCCCGTAGTCAGGACTCAGTTGGTGAATTCAATTTTTTTTTTGGTGGAAGGAGGTTTCTGTGAATGCTGGAAGGACTGATGAGAAAGAGAAAGATTATTGCGTCTGGTATCTTCACCATCCGTGGGGGTGATCAATTGATTGATGTAGCTTCAACAGAATGAGAGGCGAGGCTGAATTACCATCGAGCACATAGGCAATGTAATGTGCATATGTGACTCGTGAGAGCTCAAAGCAGTCGGGACCCCCGCACAAAAAGCAAAAAGCAAAACGGAAGGAGAGCGACGTCTGTCAAAAACGTGGTACCCTAAACCGCAGCACGCGCACGCCGACGCTGACTCGAGCACAGAGCAACGGTTTCCTTGGTCGTTCGTCGGTTGGCACACCCACACATTGTCCCCTTCATCAAACCGTCGACGCAACCCACATATACTCCGTACATAACCTGCACATCAACAATTGCCGATGGAAGTACAAGCGATCGTAGTAACAGTCATTCGGTGAGAAATACACGGCGGCACTAGGAAGCAAGCTGTGAATGATGAGACGGCATGGAAATTATGATTTCGATACCCGACCATGCGTTCCCAGCTCGGAGGCTCCCAGCTCGCGGCAGGGGTCAGTCGTATCTGCGAACTGGAGGGGAGACATGGGCAGGCTGGTGAGGGTGCAATGCGTGCAATGCAGCGCCGGTGTCAAAGTTTTACGGGAAAATGCATGCGTGCTCAGCAGACACTACGATTGAGGTATTTCACGATGAAAGGGAAGAGATGGGTTGGATGATTATTGTGTTGGTATTTGCTACCAAGCTACCCATTCAGAACAGTGGAATATATGTCCGGGTACTGTCGAAGACACTGTACATGTGTTAAGACCTAGCACCCCGAACGAGCAATAGCTCGATGGTTCTGAGATTACACTTTCGCAGACGCCGCTGCAGAAGTGAGGCTCATAGAGTTCACGTTATTGATTCGTCCCCAGTGCCTAATACCACGCATCCCAAGTATAACAGGATGGTGATGTAGCAGCCAACTCTGATCTTATTTCCAATTCACACAAGATCTGTGACTGGGCCGGCCGTTCGATGAAACGGTGATACGCGTCCAAGAGTGACGAACTCATCGCTTGCTACGCCCGCTGCTCCTCGTTGCTTTGGGAGGAGCAGCTCTGGCCTGGCTGGCCGCCGTGGACGCTTCGTAGGACCTTGTGGCGCGCTTCTTAGGGGCGGACTTTAAACCGTCGACCTCCGCGGTGTCGGTCGCCTTGCGTTTGCGCGACCCGTTGCTGACCTCTTGAGACTTGTTTTGGGCCGATGCCGCAGCGTCGGACTCAATATCCTCCGTAACCTGGTCCTCATGCCGCACACTGCGATTCGCCTCGGATGATGGTGGCGTAAGTGGGCGTGTGTTATCGTGAGCCTGTGCGGGTGCCTGAGATGCCGAGGCTAGTTCAGAAGAACCGCCGTTCGTCGTGGCATTGTTGGTCGTATTCCGCTGTTGAGCAACCCATGATAGAAGATTAGCTTCTGCCTCTTCGTCCTCGTCGTCTCCTTCGCCGTCACCCATCATATTGTTCAGCATCTCATCCGCCATTTCTCCGGCTACTTCATCGCCTGCATCTTCGCCATTGGCCATTCGCATCGCGAATTGGAGTATTTGTTCGGGGTTCATTCCGCTAAGGGGTCCTCCTTCAGCAGCAAGACGCTCCTGCAACACCGCCAAAATGGCTGCAGGGTCCAGACTCGCACCTTCCCCCTCTTGTTCCTCCTCCTCCCCATCATTCTCGATATCTATGTACGAGGCGGGCGCCTGAGGAGTGGGCACAAGTTTGGTGCCGTTCGATGCGGTCGGCGCAGGCGATGCTGAGTGCGAAGACTGCCGAGCCCACTTCGGCATATTCGCCAGCTTCTCCCTCCAATCCTTCATCAATGCGTAGGACTCTGCATTCTCTTCCAACACCTTTGGCCTGGCATCGCGATCTCCTTGTGACCTCCACACAACCGGCGAGTTTGTAATCATGTCCAAACCACTTTGACCAACTAGATGTGACTGGACCGGCTTGTGCTTTTTCCTGCTACGCACTGGTGTCGCCGTAGTAGCCCGCTTCCTCTTCTTGCCAATCTTTGTATCGCCGGTGCCGTTCTTCGGTTCGAGCTTCACGTCATCGTAGCCGTCTGACGCGTAGTCGATGTCAAGAAAGTACTCGTACCGGTCCCACTCTTCCAGCTGGTCGTCATCGTACGTGGTCGGCGGCGGCGACTGGACTGCATGCTCCGCGAGATCATCCGCGACCATGTATTCCTCCTCAATGTAGAGCCAGTCATCACCGTAGTCGGAGAGGTCGTCGCCGTAGTCGCTCATCCTGGCTGCTGCAGGTCGGGCGCGCGCAGTCCCAGCGACCCGGTCGAACAAAGCTCTTTGTCTATTCGCAGCGGCTGAAACAGTAAGTAGTCGCGTTCGAACAGATCCGAGCGGTGAGAATGGATCGCAGTCGGCGGTCGCGATGAAAGTGAGATGTCGAAGTTGTGTCAAGGTTTTGTGACTGGCGCGGGTTGACGTGGAATGTAAGCGTTGGCTGCTCACTAGCTTGAAGAGCAATGACGTCGATGGTGATTATTCGTGTGGGACCATGTATCTTCTTTACGTGCAAAAGACCTTACAATGCCGATGCCCGCGACGATGAGTCTCGCGAGATCGCGAGTAAACAGTGCCCTCAACGTCGCGATACGTCACGCCTGGAGCGCCAAGACCCGGGGAGGGAAAACTCGCTTGACGCCGGCTTTAGTTGGAGCTGCCTCGGCTCCTTCAATAACCCCAGGAAAAGAAGAAAGAATGTAATACTTATTCTCTTGACTGTGCCTGTACTTCTCTTGGAATAATACGTGACGATGCGCGCCGTTCGAAGGTCAACACATCTCTCTCGCCAGCTGCTTGCTGCCAACACAGTGCGACATGGCTCTACTGCAGGTTCTGCCGTCAAGCCGCTTACTTCGGTGTTAATAGCGAACCGTGGAGAGATTGCCTTGTGAGAATGACTCTTCAAAAACAGTTTGGTATATGCTAAGAAGAGTCAGACGAGTTGGCAAGACTGCGTCAGAATACGGTATACGAACCACAACCCTCTACACCGACCCTGATGCGCGATCACAGCATGCCTTGAGCTCCCCATATACCGTAAACCTCGGAGAAGCATCCGCATATCTTGATGGAGACCGCATAATACAAATTGCAAAGGAGCAGGGCTGTCAAGGCATACATCCGGGTTATGGCTTTGTACGCTTCAAGCCATAATGGTTCGATACTGGGTGCTAACTGTACGTAGCTCAGCGAGAACCCAGTGTTTGCGCGGAAGTGCACAGAGGCAGGTTTGACCTTTATCGGACCGCCGTGGCAGGCTATCGAGGCCATGGGGAGCAAGAGGTGCGTTCTTGACTTTGATTCTTGACGGGTCCTCCTAACAAACAATATGCAGTGAGTCAAAGAACATCATGACTGCAGCCGGCGTACCTTGCATTCCCGGATACCACGGCACGAATCAAGACCCGGAATACTTAAAGAATGAGGCTGCTAAGATTGGCTACCCCGTGCTTCTCAAGGCTGTCAAAGGTGGAGGTGGAAAGGGAATGCGGATAGTGAACAAGCCGGAAGAGTTCTTCGACCAACTAGCATCTGCGAAATCGGAAGCCAGAAACTCTTTTGGTGACGAGGTAATGCTGGTGGAAAAGTACATCACGACTCCTAGGCATATCGAGGTGCAGGTGTTTGCGGATAAGCACGGCAACTGTGTAGCTTTAGGTGAACGTGATTGCAGTATCCAGCGCAGACATCAAAAGATCCTCGAAGAGTCGCCCGCGCCTCATCTAGAGGAATCAATCCGACAAGATATCTGGGAGAAGGCAAGGGCTGCTGCTCTAGCCGTCAAGTACGAAGGCGCTGGGACCGTAGAGTTCATCTTCGATAACGACACAGGCGAATTTTTCTTCATGGAGATGAATACACGCTTACAGGTCGAGCACCCCGTCACCGAGATGGTGACAGGAGAGGATCTTGTGCGGTGGCAACTGATCGTAGCAGAGGGCGGTCGACTCCCACTCACCCAACAAGAAGTTGAACAGAGGATAAAAGAACGAGGAGCAGCGATCGAAGCGCGGATATACGCTGAAAACCCCGATATGAACTTCATCCCTGACTCAGGTCTCCTCCTACACCTCAAAACTCCCCAAGCCACACCGACCGTCAGGATAGACGCAGGTTTTGTTACCGGCGATGAAGTGTCTTCCCACTACGATCCCATGATCGCAAAGCTCATCGTCCAAGGACCGACCCGAGAAGCTGCAATCCAGAAATTACGAGCAGCACTAGAAGAATACGAGGTCGCAGGCCCGATCACCAACATTGAGTTCCTGAAACGAATATGCGTCAGTCCCGACTTCGTCGCAGGAGACGTCGAAACCGGATACATTCAAAAACACCATGCTGAGCTCTTCACCCCCGAACCGCCGGCGCCAGAAGTCTACGCCCAAGCGGCACTCGGTCTCGCATTGCAGGAGATCTCTTCATCGCGCAATGACCCATTCACGGCGCCACCAGTCACGACTACCGGTTTTGGAAGTGGCTTCCAACGCCGTCAATTCCATCTCGTCGAAATACCAGCTGATGGAAAAGCAGACAATAAGTCCACCACAATCGCCATCCATCAAACTGCCCCAACGAAATTCGACATCACTGTAGGAGATCAAATCTACACTGATGTAATCAGCACTTTCACACTCACGACCAACACATTAACGACATTCTACCCGCACACACGGCTGTCCACCACGTTCATCCGCGACTCGGACCGCCTAACTCTCTTCCAAAGGGGCAAGCAGTATCGCCTACAACTCGCGACGCCGAAGTGGGCAGAAAAGGCCTTGGGCGTGAAAGATGTGACGAATAGCGTACTGGCACCTATGCCGTGTAAGGTGCTGAGGGTTGAGGTCAAGGAGGGCGATGCGGTGAAAAAGGATCAGCCGCTTGTGGTTATTGAGAGTATGAAGATGGAGACTCTGATAAGGAGTCCAAGTGATGGTGTTGTGAGGAAGGTTGTTCATCGCGCTGGGGTAAGTGGACCTTCTTCTTTATATCGTTGAAGAGGGATAGAAAGTGATGGCTAACGTGAATGCAGGATCTGTGTAAAGCAGGGACGGCGCTTGTGGAATTTGAGGATGAAGAGGGTGAGAAGTGAGGGGTAGGTGTACAAGTGAGTGCGTAAGACAGATAAGTTATATGGCTCGATTTGGAGAAGTAACGAAGGCGATTGACGTTCAGCTACTTCAATCTAATAAATACACTGACCATAAAATTAAATACTCTAGAACATCCAAAGCCCGGACCGAATAACTTTGAAGTAAAGACAAGCGTTACTGAAGACCAGCTCCCGTACCACCCCTCGCCGCTACCACAAAGGATAAGTCCACCCTACTCGCTTCTCATCTTCCTTCAGCGGTTTCTCCGTCCCCTTCATCGTGATCCTCCCACCCGTCAAGTCCCCCTCCGTCCCCCCAATCCATTTAATATTTCCAGGCGGTAGCCTTATTGGTTTCCCGTCTGCAAAGCCCTTCTCCATCTGTCCCTCCCGTTCCACCACCTTCCTCCACACCGGAGGAATCAAAACCCCTGCCAAGAACCTGCCAACCTCTATGCTACCCATTCGTGTATACCTTGCATTTTTATCACGAGCCACCAACCCCTCCTCAAACAAACGATCACATAATTTGGTCCAACTAACATACGCCTGGTTGAATTGATCTTTTTGGATTTCGTAGACGCGACTGTCCGTGTACGTAATAGAGAAGTCGTGCGTCTCGGGCACCGCGCACCGGCAGAGTGTGTAGGCTAGGCGGAATTTGTGCGGTTTCGTGCGGTCGGGTACCATATGGTAGTTGTATTTATGGTAGTTGTATTTACGGGGTGGGACGTAGGTGATTGGATCGTTGGAGTCTGCATAGTGGCCTAGGTCCATGGGGTGCTGCGATCGGGATGTAAGTGGAAACAGGCCTGGAACTGTCGATGGTGCTGGAGCTGGGGATGGGGATTGGGATGTAATTATCGGTTGTGATGCGACTACAGTGGTGCTTGAGGTACTGGATGATCCAGTTGAGGAGCGAGACGGTGGATGACGAGAGGTGGTGACTGGCGTTTTACTTGATGTAGTGGAGCCGGTTGAAGGACGAGAGGGAGGTTTGGATATAGGGTTGAAGCGAGAGCTACCCGTCGTTATGGTTTTCCTGATTGGGCCTGCTGTACCTGTGGTCTTGCGAGAAGTGCTTGTTTTGGCAACTTTGGCATGTCCGCTTCCTGGGGTAGAGCCACGGCGACGGGCGCCGTTGTTGCTGTTGCTCATCTGGTGAAAGTGTGGAAGTGTAGAGGTTGAAGAAAGAACTTGTAAGTGTCTAGAAGCAGAAAAATGCAGTCTAAGGATCGGAAATCAAAGAATGTATGGGGAGGGAAAGAGAAGTGGGGGCTTTCTTGTCATTTATACTGTGTATAAATATGACAGTTCAAGAACTTTGACTCGTTGACTAATGGAATGTTTAGCAAATTGACACATGAGCTGTGACTCACTGTCACTATCACCGTTTCTATCGCCCATATCGAAAGTCGCAAAATCCCCCCTGCTTCAAGTCCTACATACCACCCTAAATTTCACTAAGGCGCCGTTTCTCCCTACGCATACCTACGCTACCTCCTCTGCCTATCCCCAGCCCTCTGTCCCGTGCGCGGATTACAGTACTGAGTCAAAAATGGTACAATGCTCTGTTGGGTCTAAACTGTAGAAAGAGTTGCGAACTTTTGACACATGTTTGTAGCTGTGTAGTAAGTTTGATAATGCGCCGTTGTTGCACGAGCGGGCTATAATAAATAGAAGGATCAATCAATTATACCAAAAGTCATCGTAATGCATAGATCGTAGCTATTGAAAACGTTGCCAAGCGGCCAACTAAAGCTACTACTCAATCCCTCTTCCGCTTCCATTCCGCCCAAGCATTCCAATGCCCAAGCACTGAAAGTCGTTCAAACTTCTCTCTCGTCATGCCCACCTAATCAGCTCTTCGCATCAGTCCTGAACGGCCAACTCCAAGGCTCATCCAACTGACAAAACTCAGCCCAAGTCGCCCAGATGGACAAAGACTTCACATCCCAAACCACACAAAGCAATGCTAGACGTTATCCAGGCCCCGATCCGTTTACCAACCTTGACCTAACCCATCTCTTCAGCACGCTTCACATACCCGTCATCTCCCAATCCCCTCCAGTCAAATCCATCTTCTCCACATCATCCTTCCTAAAGATCTTCCCACCATTGACGAAAAAGCGCTCCGTATCCGCGACGCTCTCAGCCGGAAATTCCGCTACTTTCTCCGCACTAGCGATGCTCTTCGCGACATACCGGTCGCCATTCATGCGGTCTTGCGTCCACTTGGCACTAGTGTAAACGCTTCCCTCTCTAGCTCCGCGAGTCTCGGCCGCACCATCGCAAGCCATCGGAGTGTGAGAAGTCAGAGCCGGAGCGATGCTCAACCCCCCGATTCCCTTCTCGATACTTCCCGGCATGTTTGGTGACCTTCCGCCTGTCTTGCCCAAACCCTTCGTCAACTTGTCGTCAAGAGCGTCTGCTTCCCTGATCTCCTCCTCGCTTCTGAACTCTTCGTCGCCTTGCGCCAGCCGACTAATGCGATCCTTTGCCTGCCTGGCCGCTGCTCGACCACGACCACGCGCTCCCAAGCTTGAAGGAATCGGGTTGTGCGCCAGCGGTATGGACATCCTCGTGCGGCGTGGGGCGCCTGGTGTCGACTTCAAGTTTGCGACTGGTCGGTCTGGTGTTTTGGGCGGTTGACGACGGACTACGGACGCTAGAGTGACTGCCGGGGCCGGTGGTGTCGCGGGCACATTTTCGTTCTTGGCAGCTATGGGCCTGAAGCCGAATTTTGAGGACAGCTTCTGCTTTTTGTTGGGCAAGGGTCCCTTTGTTTGAGCCTTTTCTCTGGACTTGTTTGGCTGAACTGTAGGGCATGGCGTGGATGGCGGCGAGGGCTGGAAATCGGACCCTGATTCGCTGCTTACATCGGTCACCTTGCGCTTGGGTATGCCAGTCGATACAGTTGGGTTCGCAGATGAAAGGCGCGCCGAATGCTGCGTTCCAACGCCGCTGTCAAGCCTGCTCTTGGAGAAAGGTGATTTGGCTTGACCGTTCAAGTTTGGGGCTTGGGAGATGTTCTTTGACGAAGGAGATGACCCCGAAAAGTGAGCTAGAATTTCTGAACCCTGGGACTTGATCGAGAGGACATCGCCCTTCACCGTCGCGGATGTCGCTTGAGAGCTCAATGTGCTATCACTTTCTTGAACGGAAAAGCTCGCCATCGGGGTGTTTTGCGGAAGGAATGACAGCAGCGATCTGGACCGCTCAGTAGGGTTAGCAGGACCAAAAACATGGACGTGTTCTGGTGTAGCAGCATCGTCAGACTGGCTGAAAACCATTCTCAGATCAGGTGTCCAATTCTTACTCCTCTCGTTCTTCAGGACATTGTCAACAAAGCTACCGTTGTCCTTCTCTTGCTGGAGCAGACGCAGACTAGAGTCCCGTGGGATGGTAGAAGGCTCTCTCAAGATACTCGATCGACCATGTTGTTGTTGTTTTAACACATCGAAAGATATCTGGCGAAGTCGGTCCGGCGGAATACCTCGCTTGCGGTAGGCAAGACTCATCGGATTTCCTTCATTCTTCTCTACCTTGACCGGGCAAGTCTCGACCTTCTTCGACCCACCTGAGACTAGCACTGTGGACGTTTGCTGAGCCTTGGCGCACGGCTTGGGCTTGATCACAGGCTCGTCATCAGAAATTAGATCAACAATCTCAGGCTCAGGTTTAACCTTGCGCTTCGATGATGGACGAGAACTGGGTCCCGCTTTCGACGTCTCTTTCGCTGGTGTGATGGGATCTTGACCTCGAGTCTCCTTCACTTTTGGTGTTGCAGTTGCAATTTTCGAAGACTTCTTTGCAGGCGTACTTGGGATCGGATCAAGAGCGTTTTGTTGACCCTGTCGCATCTTTTGGCTGGACTGCGATTGCTGAGAACCATGGACAATCGTTGAGCGTGCCGGTGGTGGGGTTTGCATCTGTACCTGCAGGCTCGTGGAGGGGATGCTTTGAAGCGGCGTTAGAGTGACAGTTTCTGTGTGCTGTTGCTGAGGTACTATTGCCATTGCCCCACGCTGATCAGGCAGGGGAGTACATGGAGACTGAGGCCCTAGGCGTTGCCGTGGAGACGAGGTCATCCAGAGCTGCTGCTGCTCACTCGCATGTTTCTCCAACATCTTTGCTTTTGCAGTCACGACCTTCCGCTGGAGTTCGACTTGCTCTCGTTGTTGTCTCATTGCCAATTGGTGAAACGAGGCTACGATCTCGGGCGGCATCCGCTCAAGAGCTGATGGCGCCGTCATGCTGTTAGCAATGACGAGGGGATGAGGAAGGTGAAGAGGAGGGTGAGGGTGAGGATGAAAGTGGGAGACGTAGAAGCGTTTTGTGTAGATGGGCAAAGTGGAGGTGAAAGCGAAAGCGACACATGCTACACTTACGATACAATAGATTCAGGTGAGAGAACTGGAAAGCAGATTAAGGTTAGGTGATACAGACAAGATAGCGACGACCAAAATCGAAGTGCTGTAATTTGAGGACAAAGAGAGATCCCTCTCAGACTTAGGGCGGACTGAAGGGAGGAACACTTGAAGTGACTTAAGAGAAGAAACCATGGACACAGCGCACGTCTCTTTTGCGTAGTCCTTACTTAGGTTGTATATACACAACTGTTGTTATACACCGTAATCGATACACCACATCTATACTGCGTCTAGAAACCCGGGGGGTTCAGTCGCTGGCTCACTCTCGTCCACTTCGGTACCTCTGTCAACATGTCAGCCTCTTGCCCCCCACTTCTTCTTCCGTAGACCGCTCATGTCCTGCTCATGTCCACCTCTCCATCCTGCTCAAGAACCACACCACAAACGGAAAAGAGCCACTTACTATGTATACCCTTCCTATACCTCTTAACCTTCCGATCAAAAACCGAGTATTTGTCCTTCGCCAACATCTCCGCCTCAGTCGGCATCTCCACCTTCCACCTCTCCACCTTCTTCATGCTCTGTCCCTGGCGCGCAAGCGCCGTGTCAAGCGTCGAGATGACGGAATCTACATTTCGGAGACGTTCGCGCTGTCGGTACTTCTGGTGGCGGGAGAGGCGCCAGGGGATTTTCCTAGTCACTCCTCATCAGTAATTCGAGCCATGGGTGAATTGCATCGGGAAAGAAAGTGTGATCTTTTTGGGCGCGCATGGTGGTAGGAGGGTAGGAATACCATAGCAGACCGCCTGATAACGGGTTTGTGAGACGGAAGGGGCCGAACATGGTGATGTGTGTGCTGGCAACGGTAGACAGATGCGGAATTGAGGATTGGAAAATCGTCGTGGAAAAGACGCGCTCGGGCCCAGCTTGGCGTGAATCCCTGCCATTATCCCGCTCCGCTCCACCTCCGCAGCACCTCCGAGATCTTCGATATCTCGGCGAACACAACAGCAGGCAAACACAGGACACGAAAGAAGAGAAAGGGCTCATCTGGCTACGCTCAAAGAGATAGGAAATCTCAAAATGTCGTACTACTTCACCATCTTCTCCCCCACCGACACACCCCTCTACACGCACGAGTTCGGCACCTCCCGCAGCGGCGGCGATGGCATCCCCCACTTCACTTCCGCCGAGCGCGCACTCACCCCCTTCATCCTCCATTCCGCTCTCGATATCGTCGAGGAAGTGCAATGGGGCGCCTCAACCTCCTCGGGTTCTGCCCCAATGTACCTCAAGCACATCGACAAGTACGCCAACAACTTCGTCTCATGCTGGATCACCGGCGCCAACGTTCGCTTCCTCCTCCTAACACGGCCCCGAGATGAAGCGCTGGGTTTAGCAGGCGGAGGAGGGCAGAGGGGCAGCTTGGCGGGGGGGAGAACGGGGATGACTGGTGCAGGCGGGTTGTATAATCCCGCGGCGCCGGCGACGGAGGAAGCGGTTAAGAATTTCTTCGTCGATGTGTATGAGGCGTGGGTGAAGACTGTGATGAGTCCGTTTTTTCATGCGGGGAATGGGGATGTGGTTAAGAGTCCGGTGTTCAGGGCGAGGGTGGCGGCTGCGGCGAAGAAGTATCTTTGAAGAGAAAGCAATTGGGGAAGGAATTCTGTCCGTTCAAGGGATATGGTGACCTTGGATGCTGTATGGCTGGGAAGGTGTCTGAATTGATGCCGGAGGATTGGCTAAAGTGAGGAGATGATACCTTTTTTGCTCATGAAGCTCCCACTCAAGCCGAGCCGAATCGTAGCAAATCCAAGCTCTGGACGTCCTAAAGGCCCGCAGAATAGGGCCCCCGGAAGGCCCAAAGGATATGCTTGGACAGCGGCTTCCGAGAATCTATCCGCACGTCCCACGCGCAGTCGGAGGGCATGGTGCGGTGCTGTACGAGATCATGACCACAGCAAGTCTTTGCCAAGTCCAAATCCCCCAGGGTTTCGCTGGACATTTGATACATGAGTCTCGTATGTTGTTGACGCAAGAGAGAGCCGCATACCACAGATTACTACGAGCATAATGTTCATCTCATGAATCGAGCACATCAAAAAAAAAAAACCCCCGCCACTTCAGTAGTCCACGTACAAAACCACAACAACAAATACCAATCCATCCAGCGCCATCATCAACGTTTCTCTTTCTTCCATCACAAACCTATAAGTTTCCATACACAGCTTAGCGAGACGAAGATACTGAACGCTCAGGCCACCTGAACCACCCTTTTTACAATTCGGATTCCCCCGCTCCCAACACTGCATATACGCACTCTATCAATCAATTTAGCAATACTATTGTTAAGAGATTTCATGCCAACGTCAATACCAGACATTAGTCAGCCCATGAATTGAATGTTGAAGAGTTACTGAGACGGTATGTGGGTGTGACGTTGCAATTGACATCAATATTTAACAAGCTCAAGCAAAACATAACAACAGTACCGATACCAAACCACAACTCCTCACACAATCCCCACCCTCACAACAGACTATGAAAAGCTTAACTCAGCTAAAACAAACTGTTAACACATGCATACATGATCGTACAATTTTAAAATAGGTGGGTAGGTAAGTGGGTAGACAGGTAGCTACAAGAACACAAATCATACACAGAGTAATCATTACTTTCGTCCCGCCTCGTTCCGTCCCGGCCCCTCCCCGTCCTGTCCCGCCTATGATATAAATGACTGCATGGGGAATAGAGCAAAAAAGGGGGAGAGGAAAAACAAGTGCCACGAGAAAATAAAAACAAAAAAAAGCCGCCGACTACAAAAGGGAAACGCTTGTGTGAGCTCCATGGCCATGGCCAAGGCCAAGGCGAACGAAAGAAAATGTTTATTTACGCTCCCTCTCTCTCCATGATGTCGGTGGATGAAGACCAGCTCGAAAAAGCAAAAGCCAGCAACACACGCGGCATTGCTTTTTAGAATCACAGCTCATCTTTAACACGCTGCGTAGCGGATGAAGCAGCGCTACCAGCCTTATCCGCCGCCTCTCCCGCGTTCTTCGAGGCGGAGGCATATATATCTGCAACCTTCGAATTGGCTGCTTCGACAGCTGCGGCAAGTCTGCTGCTCGCACTCTCAACAGCGCCTTGCTCGGGACCATGAAGAGCTGAGCTGACGGCAGAGCTAACCGCCGAAGCCGCACTCGCTGCCTTCTCGCTAGCGACAGACGAGATCGAACTGCGAGCGCTTGAAGCACCGCTGGCGGCAGATGCGACGTATCCGGAAGCAGTTGGTGTACCGTAGATGGCCTCGCTGATCGCGGCCTGGGCACTGGAGGCTACGGCACGGAAGTTATCTTGTGCTTGCTGGGTGCCATAAATAGCTTCACTGGCTTTGGACTGAACCGAGGAGTATGCGCTAGCGATGGACTCGCTGGCTTGTTCAACGGTTCCCTTTTGGGTGCCTACAATTGGGGTAGAGAGTTAGTCATGCTCATGAAAAGGCGACAGTATAGAATGGGATACTGTGGACGGGGAACATTATGGGCTTACTTACCATAAACGGCGAGAGACGCGCTTTCTACAGCGGCGTTGAGTTGCTCATTTGCCTGACTGAGGATGGTCTCAATGGCTGGTGGGGGAGTGAAGATTGAGCTAACGACGGAGGAAGCGGAAGCATACGCATCTGCGGCGTACTCGCTCACGGCCTCGTAACTTTCACCAGCATATGAGCTGGCCACTTCATAATTCTGAGAAGCATAGGAATTGACCGAAGATACAGCGGCAGGTATGCCAGTAGCATAAGCAGATGAGAATCGCAGCATGACACTCTCAGTGAAATCAGGCTCCTTGCCGACGACTAGCTCTGATATCAATGCCTGAACTGAGGAATACTGGGCGGCGGCATGCACGGTGGCTTGTGCGGCATAAGCTCCAGCTTGAGAGTACACAGAGTTTGGCCAGGGAGTCGGTGCTCCGTAGACCTGGCTGCTGGCTTGAGCAATGAGGCTATCCCAATTCTGGCTGGCCTGAGAAGCGACTGACTCTGTCCATGGGGTCTCGGAGCCGACGACAGAGGAGCTGACCTGGGAGGCTAGTGATTCGGCAGCTCCGCTAGCTTTCGATGCGGCAGATTTGACAGATGCGGACGCGTCTGAAGCAACGGATTCAGCCCATGGCGTTTCGGTTCCGATGACGTTGGAGCTGGCTCGAGAGGCGAGAGATTCTGCGGTCTTGGAAGCTGCAGAAGCAAGAGACGCAACTGTTCCTTGCTCGGGCCCGTAGACAGCGCTAGAGGCTGCTCCAAGGAAGTCAGAGTATCGAGCATGGGCAAGACTAGAAAGACAATATCAGCAAAGCTAGTCACGAGAAGTGTTGGTATAGTACATACCCAATGGCTTCATAATACTGGCGTCGCGCACTGTCCAGAGCTGGGGTAGGCTGTGCTGTGAATTGAGCAGAAGCAGCACTGAGACCCTCTGCTAGTCTAGAAGATGCAATCGAAGACACTGATTCGAAGTATCCTTGGGTGGGACCTGCAGCATAGTTCTTAACAGATTCAGTGATTTGCAAGGCGACTTGTAGTCTTTCATTGGCGGCGGCGAGAGAATCGGAATAAGCTTTCTCGACCATAGAGAGCATGGTCTCATGAGCAGGTTTGGGAGTTCCGGATACCAGTACTGAAAGCTGAGACTTTGCATTGGAGTACTGCGCATTAGCAAGACTAACAGCATCATTGTATCGAGAGCTGGCCTGAACTTGGACTGACTCGAAGACGGCGGTAGGGGTCGGTGTGCCATAGATCGCGTACGAAGCTGCTGTTACAGCCTGAGCAAATCTTTCCGATGCAATGCTTGTTGCACTCTCGACAGGTTTCTGTTCTGTTCCATACAAGGCGGTGGAGGCGGCAGCGAGAGCTTTGAAGTATTGATCACTTGCCAATGAGGTGACAGACTCAGCTGAGCCTTGCGTTTTCTTCGATCCGAGGAGAGCTTCGCTGACAGCCCGCGTGAGATCTGCAGCCCGATCACCAGCTTCGGAAAACAGACTTTGGGCTTTCTGTGAGTATGTGTCTGCCTCGTCATCGTCATCGATCACATCGTCAAAAACAATTTGCTTAGCCTCAGCAATGATTTGAGCGTCAACACCACCTAAGACCTTTTTCGGGGCCGAGGAAGCAGCTGATACTACCTGCTTGGGGCTTTCTTTTGCAGCCTCAGTTGCCGCCTCCGCATCCTTTGACACCTCGGATGCACCACTGCTTGCACTAGATTTCGCTTGTGTAGCAGCCTGCGAGGCTTTAGAGGAGGCCTTGGAAACTTGCGACTTCAGTTCGGATGCGAGACTCTCGCCAACAGGAGTCTCGGAGCCAGCTACCGAGCCGGACGCTTTGGACGAAGCAATAGAGGCAGACTCGGCAACCTTTGATGATGCGGTTAACAGAGACGCTTGAACGACAGAAGCAATGCTTTCAGTGGCTGGCGTTTCTGAACCCAAAATTGCCTCTGATGCTTTTGAAGAAACCTCTTGCGCGTTTTCGAGAACTTGCTGGGCACCGTTGAAAATTCGAACGGGGACCTAGAGGAGAGATCAGCAAAAGTCATACGATATTCCTAAAGTCCGAACCTACATTCTTGCTTGAAAAGTCGTCCGTTGCATCTTCGGCCCAAATCTTCCATTTAGAAACATCCTTCAAACGGACAAGCTCATTGACCGAAGTCGACACGATTGACATGGCCTTGTCTTCAAGCTTCGTAGCCTCTTCGTGCGCGATCCGTAGACCTTCGTGTTTCGAACCGACGGCTTCGACTTCTGCTTGCCACTCTGTGAGGGTATTTCTTAGCTTGTGATAATTCTGCCAATCCTTGTAGGTCACACCATCGAGCCATGCCCAGCGCATGCCCACTTCTTGCAGACCTAGTCCATGGATCTTCTCAAGAACCTCGACTGTGCTTTCAACCGCGGATTTGACCAGGTTGTCAGTCTCTTCGTCGTATGAAACCTTCCAAGCACGGATGGCTTCCGCCTTCTTCTTGATGCCAAGACCGAGTTCACGGGTCTTGTAAGAACATTTCTCAAAAGCCGAATCCAAGTCCTTCTCAGTCGGATTCTGCGGAACGCTTTTCACGGTTTTGATGATGAACTTCTTGAGACTGGAGATGGCCGAGTCGGATGTTTCTTCAAGTTGGACCACTAGAGCTGCGCCGTGTCCGTTGGCTCCGTTCTCGACCTGACGTTTGGTGATCTCAGCGACCCGTGTTTCCAGGTCCTCTGCACCTTTGTCGGCTGCTGTGGCAAATTTAGTTTGCCAATTGCGCAAGTCATTTGCGAGTTTCTTTTTGAGCTCTTCCCCTGTAGGCTGTGGTCTCTTTGAGACGGTGGAAGACGATGTCTGAGTCTCTTCGCTAGCCGTGCTGGAGTCTCCTCCGAAAAAGTCGTCGAGAACCTTCCAACCAGACGCAGTGGCCGCAGACGCTACGCTGGAGATCGAAGAGGCGACG
The DNA here is from genome assembly GCA_010015675.1 of Byssothecium circinans. Classification (NCBI taxonomy): domain Eukaryota; kingdom Fungi; phylum Ascomycota; class Dothideomycetes; order Pleosporales; family Massarinaceae; genus Byssothecium; species Byssothecium circinans. The sequence goes on from ML976988.1 coordinate 227,294, forward strand.
GCGGTGGGGGCGGTTTCGGTGGAGCTGGAAAGTGTGCTACTCTCAGGTTCGACTGCCTCAATGATGGACTCAACCTTCTGCTGGTCTTTGTACCGTCCAAGTCGCTCGCGGATCCGAACTAGCTGGGGCTCCACGTTATCGCCATAAAGGACTCGTATGTGCGGCCACAGTGTGCGAGAGATGAATCTCCAGGAGGCATCTTTGGCGATTAGAACGTTGGGGAAGATGATGTGGGACACTATGTGATGTCCATGGGCATAGCCTTGACGCGCATATGGGAGCACTGTTTCATAAGCTGGATAGATGCTCAGGTGGTAAATCTCGACGAGGCTCTCCTTAGTCTGCTCGTAGAAGGGGTGAACGGCCTCTACCACCTTATCCACATGCGGGGCTAGATGCTGGTCGTATTGGCCCTTTGCCTGCGTCTGAACATTCTCAAGCTGGGGGCGCACGGTCCTGGACCACTCCGCTTCGGCGTACTTTTGGGCTTGCTCGACGCGGTGAGCACCGTATGTGGCGTATGCGTCTTTGGTAAATGCGGAAACAGGCGTATATACTTCCTGGTCTACGAGGTCCACATATGGCTGAACTTTCTCGACCTGCGGGGCAACGTATGCATGGTAGTATGGATCGAGGTACGGTGCGGCGTAGGATCGGGCGTGCAGGTAGGGCTTGCAAACTTGCGGCGACGATTCGGACAGTTTTGTTAAGGAGGATGGGCATCGGAAGACGAAGGTAACGATCAGATACCATGAAATCAGTCTTCCAATTACGCTGGCCAGCCTGCCCGTCACGGTCCTCCTCGGCCTCGCCCGCTTGGATGACGGCATTATAGCACCAGAAGTGTTTATTTTCGATTGATCGGCGTGGCCGTTGAGGTGGCCGTTCAGGTGGCCATTCGCCTGACCGTTGGGTGTGGCCTTTTTGCCTTTCTTCACACGATTGTTGCTGGGAGCAGCCATGGCTGCAGCACCAAAGCCTGCGTCTGCAATCGAGGTATCGTGCTGCGGGTGCCAACGGGGTTGCTCGCGTGCAGACTGGCGCGTGTGAGATGGTAGTGACGGGCCTCTGTTGCGGAGGTTAGTGTGAATATATACAAGGCGGAATGTTGGGAAAGTAGGAGACTTGCAGTGTGAAGGCGACCGCGTACTGTATAGAACTCTGCGATGGAGTTGTTGATGGATGAGCGTGGATGCACTAGCAGCCGAGCTTTAGCAGGATACAGGTACAGGGATGATGTCAGAGCACGTGAAAGGCGTAGCACGAGTGGGCCAACTCTGAACTGGTCGTTCAAGCAAGATTACGATGCAGGTTCAAGTTCATCCGATGGATAGCGTCATTCGCAGTGGGAAGAAGAAGGTAGGAAATATCTAGGTTTGCGGAACACGACGGGGGACTTTTGGATTGGGTTAAGGCTCGTTCGAGAGTGCCTCAGATGCTGCAGGTGCAACTCCTAGAAGCAGCTTGAGGAGCCGCGATGCTCTGGTCACGCGCTGCAGCGCCTGTTTCTTTGTTTGTTTGTTTGTACACGTATATTTAAATGCGCACTATTGCTCTAGGACATCCAGTAACGGACAGCCTGCAGCGCGTATTGCTTTTCAACCATTATCGAATTGATGTAATCCTAGAGCTGCAAGATTACGTGCAGCGCGCGGTGGCAAGGCCTTAGCTCCGGTTCCGACTACTCAACTCCACAATACAACCACAACGCCAACGACAACACCTCCCCCTCCCCTAGACACCTCCGATGCCCTCGCTCCCTTGTGCCCACAGTCCGCTGTCGGATCTCTGGACATCATGTACCGAGTAAACTCCAACGCGTTAGAAGGCGACGTCCCCGGGCCCGCGACCGCACCTCCGCCCCGCCGCACTGCCAACGTCGCCGCATCCAGCGATAGAGCAGCAGAAGATGCCGACACCTGTCGAATATGTAGGGGAGAGGGAACTGCTGATGAGCCGCTCTTCTACCCGTGCAAATGCAGCGGAAGCATCAAATACGTGCACCAGGAGTGCCTCATGGAGTGGCTGTCGCATTCTCAGAAGAAGTACTGTGAACTGTGTAAGACGTCGTTCCGCTTCACGAAGCTCTACCACCCTGGCATGCCGAATTCCATACCTACGTCCATCTTCATCCGTCGCGCGGCCTTGCATGTGCTGAGCATGTTCATGACCTGGTGCCGAGCTCTTCTCGTGGCTTCGGTCTGGTTAATTCTGTTGCCCTGGTACGTATCAGTATCGAACTTGCCACTAGTTTCGCTGACTCTATTAGGTGCATGCGCGTAGTCTGGAGAAGCCTCTTCTGGGTCGGTGACGGGGGTTGGACCCGCGAAGAGACCGGATCGCAGTCCCCTCCCTCCCAATCACGCCTCCCCGAGACCTCATCCTTTTGGCCATTTTACGTCGAGATATTCCTCCTTGGAAGACACCAAGAAATCCCCCGAAAGGTTCCCGCCAACACGACCGCTTCGAATCATACTACCGTCGATTACCTGCGCAGTCCTTCCCTCCTCTCCGACATAACATTCCTCCACTGGTTCAAGTCACAGGCCGCGAACCGATTCGTTCTTGATGTCTTCGAAGGACAGATCATAACACTACTGGTAGTCGTTGCCTTCATTCTAATATTTTTAATTCGAGAATGGGTTGTACAACAACAACCTGTAATTAATATGGTGGCGCTGGGCGACAATGCAATTGCTCAGCAGGCACAAATGCAGGACGAACATAACAATGCTAATGAGGAGGTTGATAGTGAGGAAGAGGAGGAGGATGGGCAAGAAGAAGAACAGGTTGTAGAAGAAGAAGAAGATGACGAACCAACCAATGACGACCGATTAGCTAGGCCAGACCTCGACGACGCCCCCAGACAGCCAATGCCAAGTTCGCGGCGATCCTCAGCTGCAATAGAGGACACTCAGGAAGAATCTGCAGAGTCTTCGCCTTCGCAGAGACCAGTCATGCCAGCACGAGATCAATCTTCTGTCGCTGCAGAGATTCGAAGGGGCTTGGAAGAGAATCATACATGGTCTTTTGCCGACGTTCCACAATCTCAAGGAGATACAAGGAAGCCCGAGCCTAACAGTGTCCCTGATTCTTGGGAAGATGGGGGAACGGAACACGCAGCAACCGGTGGTGCGGACCTAAACACAACCGAGCAGGATCCAGGGAGCGACAATAGTAGTGAGAGCTGGCAACAGATACCTGAGACGATGGTGGACAATCCCGAGCAGAAAGCTTCTGGGGAAGGTAAAGGCAAGGCAAAAGCGGTGGAGCCGGGACTGGACGACTCCACAGATATTCTTCCAGCACATTCTGAGGCTCAATTCCACCCACCGCTCGCTCCTCACTTGGAACCCCCAGCAGCTGAAAGTAACGACACTCCCACGGATGCGTCCGAGTGCGGCTCTGATTCGTATCGTGATACATTCGAGACTGACAACGAAGAAGCTACTGGGGAACAGCCAGCTGAGTTAATCAGAGAGCCATCCCCCACAACCCCCGAAAGAATAGATGAGAATAGACAACATGGTCTGCCCCCTAATCGAAATTTCCGGGAACGGATCCTCGATTGGGTGTATCGAGACGTCGCTCAGGGGGTACCAGCACAAGAGGACGTTGCAGATGATGAGGTTGTTGTCCAGGTCCTGGCTGATTTCGAACATTTCGACCAGATCGCCGCAAGAGGCAACGAACGAGCGGCCAACGCACCTATTCAAGACCCTGAGGTAGCTGCCGCGGCAGCACAAGCAGGCATTGATGTGAACGACCAAGATGCCATTGATGATGCCGAGGATCTGGAAGGCATCATGGAGCTCATTGGCATGCAAGGCCCTCTCACCGGCCTATTCCAGAACGCCATGTTCAGCGCCGTTTTGATATCCGCAACACTGGCTTGCGCCGTCTGGCTTCCATACCTCTGGGGCAAGGTGGTGATACTGTTCATGGGCAGCCCTGTTGCGCTTTTCGTAAAGCTACCGCTCCAGATCATCGCTACACTAGCAGACTTATTCGTTGATGGGGCTCTCTGCATAACCGCCGGGCTCGTCTATGGCACTTTACAAGTTGCCAGTATAATCATCAAAGTCTGCACCCTCAATTACATGAACAGATTCACGGAACGCCCTATCGGTCTGCTCACAGCACCGGCTTACAACATTGCAAACAATGCTGCAATCCGCCTTGGCAACCTTATTGCCGACTCGCCTCTGCTTCCTCCCCCGACCTATTTTCGACTGTCTATGAACTCGCATGTAGCGCTTCGTACGATTCAAAACATGACCTCTCATACTCTCAACCAAACTAGCTCAATGGTTACTACTCTCTGCGAGGAGTTCCCAGTAGAATCGGCTTCCAAAGCTGCTATCCACGCCCTTCGTCAGATGCCTGCTACAGTTCAATCAGCTACTGCAGCCATCTATAATAAGTCAACTGAGATGCTATCTTGGCTTCTGACTACAAAGTCCTACAAAATTACCCTGGATCTTGATCTGGGCCATAACGTCAGTTTTGCTTATGCCGCTCTCGAACATTGGACTGCGACTGATCGCTTGATTGCCGTGCTTGCTGGCTATGGCTTCTTTGCTCTTGCTGGCGCCATATACTTGAAGCGCAGCACTCCACTTACTTCGTCGCAGCAAGGCCAGAAAGTTGAGCGCATCCTATCCGAGGTTCTACAGCAAGCCGGCGGCGTGTTGAAAGTCATCCTCATCATCTCTATCGAGATGCTTATCTTCCCCCTCTACTGCGGACTCCTACTAGACATGGCGCTTCTGCCACTCTTCAAAGACGCAAGCTTATACACACGATGGCAATTCACTCGGGAAAGTCCGTGGACAGCTGGATTTGTACATTGGTTCATTGGTACATGCTACATGTTCCACTTTGCCCTCTTCGTCTCTATGTGTCGCAAGATACTGCGCAAAGGCGTCCTCTACTTCATCCGCGACCCCGATGATCCGACTTTCCACCCAGTTCGGGATGTTCTCGAGCGTAGCGTCACCACCCAACTACGCAAAATAGCATTCAGCGGGTTGGTGTATGGTGGGCTAGTCATCGTTTGCCTGGGCGGTGTTGTGTGGATCCTCGATCAGGCTACTGTTGATGTTCTTCCTATTCATTGGGTCTCTCACGCACCGTCCCTGGAGTTCCCGCTCGACCTACTTTTCTACAATTTCCTGACTCCCGTCGTCATCAAATTCTACAAGCCAAGCGATGGCCTCCACGCTGTTTCAAAGTGGTGGTTCAAAATCTGTGCGCGCTTTCTGCGCATGTCCAACTTCCTCTTTGGCGACAAGAACGGGGATGAAGAAGGCCGAAAGGTCAATGGCGAGATGGTCTTTGAGGGCAAGTACGTGCGCGCACCCGCCTCAGATCAAGTCCGCATCCCGAAAGGCGACCCCGTCTTCGTTGAAGTCGACAAGGACAACGTTCGCAAAGATGGCAACAACGAAGGAGGTGGAGTGCATAACTCTAGTAATTTGGTGACCAAGGTGTATATTCCGCCATGGTTCCGCGTCCGTATCGCTCTCTTCGTCTTCACGATTTGGATCTTTGCTGCCATTACAGGAATTAGCGTGACCATTATCCCCCTCATTTTCGGTCGCTACCTCTTCTCGCTCTTCCTACCCAAGCACATCGAAATGAACGATATCCATGCCTTCTCCTTGGGCATCTACACTCTTGGCAGGTACGTCCACATCCCACCCCAATTTTCCAGTCACCCTTCAATCTCTCAGATCGACCTTCATGAACAAATACACTAACGTAGCACAGCATGGTCTACACCCTCTACCAAGCCTACAAATTCATCTCCTCCCTGCACCCCATCCCCTCACCCCTCGCAACCCTCTACAACATCTCACACACGACTCTCCGCGTCAGTCTACACGCCCTGCGCTTCGCATACGTCTGGACCTCGCTCATCCTTCTCATCCCTCTCCTCTTCGCCATCCTCATCGAACTCTACCTCCTCATGCCCCTACACGCCTACTTCGGACCCTCGGAGCCCCACGTCATCCACGTCATCCAAGACTGGACCCTCGGCTTCTTGTACGCGCGCCTCGCCGCCCGCATCATCTTTTCGAACCGCGCTTCGCGACCTGCCCGCGCCTTCTCCGCCGTCATCGCTGACGGTTATATGAATCCCAATGCGCAGATAACGACGAGGTGTTTCCTCCTCCCCACTCTGGCGCTCTTCTTGGTCGCGATAAGCTTCCCTGCGCTCTTCGCGGTCGTGACAATGAAGACGATTCTGTGGGGTGCGAGTGATGTGGTCAAGGCGCAGGTCTGGCGCTTCTGCTATCCTGCGCTCGGGCTGGCGGGGGCGGCTGTCTGGGCGGCGAAGGAGGGTGTCGGTGTCGTGGGGAGGTGGAGGATGGTGGTGCGGGATGAGGTTTATCTGATTGGGGAGCGGTTGCATAATTTTGGGGAGAGGAGGGTTAGGGTTGGCCGGGGGAGGGAGGCCGAGACCGAGGCCGAGGTGGAGGTGGAGGTGGGGAGGGCTGGGGGCGCGTAGGTGTTATAGTAGTGTAGAGTTGAAGATGGGAATGGGAATGGAAATGGAAATGGAAATGGAAATGGAAATGGAAATGGAAATGGAAATGGAAATGGAAATGGAAATGGA
>ML976988.1:233925-294572 GCA_010015675.1 Byssothecium circinans
AATGGAAATGGAAATGGAAATGGAAATGGAAATGGAAATGGAAATGGAAATGGAAATGGAAATGGAAATGGATGGGTTTGGTTCGGCATTTGTGGGTTCGAGGCATGATTGATATGGCTGATGAAGGTGAATGGCAGGACTGTGTCGATGCGGTAGATGGTTAGTTTTTGAGTAGTGGTGGTTTTTTGCGAATACACGCACGCGCGTTTATTCTTTGAAATCTTTTGTTGGATAGAGATGGTTAGGTGTATCATGCTCAGAGTGTTCTCTATGCGGCGTATTGGGGGGAAACTGGTTGTACCGCACCGTACCGTACCGTACCGTACAGTAGAGGGATCATGGTTCATATCATTGATTCGGTGTTCTATACTACATATAACCAGTCTGTCAGGCGAGCTTGGTCAATCCGTCCATTGCATTCCATCCCATCCCATCCTAATACGTGCATGCCCAAAAGATTCCTCGTATTTGCCAAGTCAATTCAGTCCATGCACCCATCATCATATACAGTAAGTACCAGTGCGCGAATCCTGCAACACTTTCAACAGGTTAAAACCGTAAAGAAAGCGTTGCAAGACCTTTGGCACACACTGGCTGTACAGCATGGTATAAACAAGCTGTAAACACTCTAGACTCGCTCGCTCGCTCGCTATACACATGTCCATCTCATAACCATCGCTTCCAAAAAACGCCGGGGTAAAATGCAAAAAGCCGTGATGATCAACGCAACGACGTCGTTCAGTTATCGCTGTCACTCAGTGAATCGCGACGAACAGTCCTCACACCACCACGGCGATACCCAACCATGACATCCCTCTGCCTCCTCTCCCTCCGATTCCCAGCCTGGCTCACACTATCGCTCACAGCGACACTGCCCGCAGTGCTCAACCCCGGGATATGGCATGGGTAGCTCATATTACCCTGAGCAGGGCCTAGTGCGGCTGTGAAGATGTCTGAAGCAGGAGGAGCTGCGGCCGAGGTCGACTGGCGAGAAGATCGGTGCTGTTTCTGCGGGGATTGAGACGAGGGACGGGAGCGCGAGCCCTGTGGGCGGGAAGACTCGCGGCGGGTACGGGATTCGCGGGGCTTGGAAGTGGAGCGGCCGTTGGGACGGTAGTCGGAGTAGTAGGAGGATTCGGGGACGGATTCGGGGACGGCTTCGGAGGGGGCGGTGCGCGAGGGGCTGTCGGTGTAGACACCGGTGTAGACGGTTTGGTCGTCATCGCCGGTTACGAAGGAGTAAGCTGCTGAAGGTGGGGCGCGACGGGCGGAAGGGCCGTGGGCTTCAGATGGTGCGGTGTATTCGGAGGGGGCGGTGTATCTGTGGGGAAAAGTCAGCAAAACTCATTCAAAGTAGTGTTAGGTATTGAGTGGGATAACTCACTCAGTCATCTGCGGAGCCTCAGAAGGTGTAGCCTCCGACTTGGTCTTCTTCACCTTCTTCTGTTCAGCCTTTTCCTTCTTCGCGGCAGCCTTTTGAGCCTTTGCTTCAGCGGCAGCAGTCTTCGCGGCTTCCTTTTCGGCGGCTTTGGCTTGTCGCATGCGTTCTTTTGCCCGGCGTTCCTTGTCCTTGGCCTCCTGCTTCTTGTCCTTTTTGCCTGTCTCCTTCTTCTCCTTCTCCTTGATGAGTGGCTGGGCAGAGACGTTGGAGCCGAGTTCGGAGGGTTGAGTGTTGGAGTAGTCAGTGTAGGTACCATCAGCTTGACGGTTGAGGCCGCCGACACGAGCAGGACGCTCTTGACGATACTCCTTGAGGGCAGGGTCGTGGCGATGGTCCTCTCCGCGTCGTGAATGTCTCGAGCTTTTGCCGCCGCGCAGGCCGTGGTGATGGCCCTCTTCTGCCTCGCTGACCGTGTCGCTGTACCCAACCGTCGTCGGTGCGCCAAAGCTTCCTCCATGAACGACGCTTCCACCGCCTAGCCTCGTGCTCTTGGTAGCATTACTCAAGGTCTTGCCGTCCGGTCCTTTCCTGCGGAGCACCGTCGACTTGTAATCCTCCCAGTCTTGCTTTCCATGCCAGCGGAATCCGCCATTCTTAGCCCAGAAGAAGAACCACAGCGCGGTCAAAACCATGCCGACGCCTATGAGAGCGAAGACGACCTGCACACCTATGTTGTTGAAGGCATCTGGGGGCTTTGAGCCCTCGGCGGGGTTGACTTTATAAGAGGGCGCCATGGTGGGCGCAGGAGAGAGTTGTGCAGTGAGGGCTGAGTATTTTCGGACGAGTAGTGATAAGTGTGGGAAAGTGTGGTGGGTGGAGGAGCGACAAGGTCGCGTTAATGTTGGAGGTTGAACGTTTTGCGGGTGGCTGGGGAGGTTAGCAGAGGTGGCTGGGATGACGCACGTAAACAAACGTTGGTGGGGCAACACGCGACCTTCCACCTTTAAACAACTCGAACAAACTCGTACAGGTTTATATAGTCTATTAAATAAGAACAGTTATCTATACATTATCGTTGACACCAATTTGAACGTCCAGCGACAGTCTCCGAAACCCACGGCCCCTCAAAAATTTATCTCTTCACCGCGCTCGCCTTCGCCTCGTCCCTCCCTCAACAAAGGAAAAATTGCAAATTTCTTCGTCGTATCTTCTTCTGCATACCCCTGCCTCATAAATCTCCTGAACACCTTATCCAACCTCATCTGCGGAATCGAAATCATCGTCACGCGATTCTGGTTTCGTAGATGGTTCATATCCATATTCTTCAAGAACATCTTCTCGCGCGACGCGTAGGCGTTGTACAGACGCTCTGCAGCTGCGTACCGATCGAACCCACTGATACCATCGCGAACACGCTTGCGCTCGGATGGGTATGAATGGCTTCTTAATTGCGGCGCGAGACCTGAGATGGAATTTGCTAGACAGAACGGCGAATTCGGAGGCGCGGTGTCTCCCGGTCGTGCGAGCGATGAGTCGGGATGGGTGGTATGGAATGAAGAGGGCGGAAGGGGGAGTGCGGATTCTTTGCTCTTGTATGAAGTAGGCCTTGTGCTGGCATCGGAAGGAGATCGATGCATATGCTCCAGTTCATCGTAGTCTGAATCGTTGCGCCAGGTTCTGTCCCATAAGTCGCTCCTCGTCGTAGTAGTACGGTGTACTTGGTCGCTTGAACCGATCGAAGGCTTCATCAGGTCCGCAGTCAGTAGCCCGAGTCTCGGCGTCCCACTCAGCGGATGCTCCTCCTCTCAGGTAAGGGTTGAAGACTGATGGTCCGGCATACGGTAGCCTGCTTCTAGACCTCCCCCTGGTCCTCTCCATTTCGTCTTCGCTACTGTTCCCATCATCGGTCTTGGGCGAGTTCCTTTGCGACCTCGTAACAGGCGTTTCCCCTCCACTATATGTAGGTGACCTACTCCTCTCACCTGAAGTAAATGGCAATGCGCAAAAAGAGCACACGGTCCTACTAGCATCCAAGCCACTCCACGGCAACCAACTCTCACACCCTTCACCCTTCTTGTGCCTAAGTCCCTCCCAATTGCCAACTTCTTCCTCTGGTTTACCTACGGGAACTACCTTACCTTGTCCCAATTCGTAATCGAAGTTCGCCGAACGATTAAGTTCGTCTGGGAGTCCCAAGTTCTCTTGACTTGACGTTGCAGGAAGACGGACCACGTTCCAGAGCTTTCCCTCTGGCATGCGTGCTGGATGTGGGTATTTGGAGGCTTCGGGAATGGCGGAATTAGTGGGACTCACACGGGATCCGAGTGTTGGGCATTTCTGTGGACTGCCGGTGTTGGGGACGGGGACTGCGGTTGGCGGTGGAACCGATGAGGAAGGTTCTCTAACGTTGACGGCAGGCGTAAAGAACGTCGAGGGCGATGGAGGGGTTGAGAGCGAGTATTGCTCACTTTCATCGTCGGCCATTCCAGGGTTGGAAGTAGAGTCCGCGTTGTTTCCATGCGTGAGAAGAGTGGCGAGGTGTTGGTCCAGGGCGTGTATTGCTTGTTCAGACTGGGCGAAGTCTGGTTCCAACCTACGTGATTGAAAAGTCAGCAAGACTTCCAAGGGAGTATCTCTGTAGTGCAAGGATGTGGATGAACAACACGATCCCAGCATCAAGAACTTACTCACCACTCATCAGTCCCCACACCATTGCCAGACGCCCTCTTATCAAGCTCCCTCTCTCCCTTTGCAAAGCTCTCCACCCTATCCACGAGGTTAATCAAATCTCCCGTATCGTCAAACGCCTCACTCCCATCCCCACTTCCTTCACTATCACCAGCCGATCTCTCACCACTCTTCGGAACATCAACATCGACAAATCGCATACCACCCCTCAACAGCCGCTCATACTCGTCCGGTCCAAAAGTCTCGTCCCAATTCGATGCCGTCCCCGCTAATTCGGTACTCTCATTCTCATCGGGAATCTTGGGTAAACTAATGAAGACCCGTCTGCCTTGACTCGTATCGGGAAGGAGAATGCCTAGTTCTTCACGGATTTCGAGAATTTCGCGGATGTGGCGGAAGTAGGCATTCATTTCCATACCTTTGCTATGTTGATCTGGAGATTGGGTCACGTTGTTAGCAGAACTAAGTTTGGAGTTGGGTGTGGAGGGTTAAGTACCTTGAAGTCTTCTATAGATTTGCTCGAGCGTGGTTCCGCTCGGCCATTGTAGATAACGTACGGGTCTGTCGAGAAGAACGATGGTGGATACGCTTGGGAAGAAATGGAAAGCTGTAGCTCCGATATCGTGCGTCTTTGGTTCGCTGTCCGTTGAATCCGTCGTGGAGGTCGCTTCCTTAGTCACTGGTCGTTGAGAATCATCGCCTCCACCACGCATTTCCATGACTGGTTCCTTGTTCTCCAACCCCAGCCTCTCCCTCATAGCCCATAACTGCTCTTCTAGCTCGTCCAACTGCTCTTCGGCGCTATCGGTAACACTCCAGTCCCTTTCTATCCGCCGTTGCAATCTGGCCATCTCCATCTTCACTAGTGCAGTCTCTTTTCTTGCGGCTTCTGCCTCTGCTTTCGCGTTCGTGACTTCTTGAGAGGAGGTCTTCATGACGCGCTTCCACTCGCTTGTATTGTGATGCATGATCGTTAGACGCTCGTCTTGCCATTCAAGTGTCTCTTCTAGATCATGAATTATCTCGTGGAGACGGTCGATTGAGCGGGTTTGTGCGTTGTTTTGGAGGGAGAGAAGGCTAGCGTAGTTGATCCATGCTTGGAGGGAGCAGGCGTCCGAGGAAGCCGGGAACCCGTTTTCGGTATCATCATAGATGTTGAAAGGATGATCGTAGACTGTCGCCGGGTCTGGGTTATCATGATAGTCATAGTTGTCATGGTGAGTTTGGCAAAAGGTGTGCTCTGAGCCCGAAGATCCCGCGCCTCCTCTGAGGTTCGGCTTATCATGCCAATCCAGATCAATATCCTCCTCCTCACTATACCACCCACTACTCTCCGTTAAGCCGATCTCACGATACCCAGACGATTCAACATGTCCCGAAAACGTGACATCCGGCTTACTGACAAGATACGTATCACCCTGGCCCTCAGTGTACCACTCTATCCCAATGTTCTTATCCCACTCATCTCTCGTCATGGTCTTTCGGATCGCGTTCTTGAGCTTCCATTCCATATCATGCGTACGCACGCGAATAACGTTCAAATCTTGCATGGGCACCAGCCGCGACGAAGACGTGGCAGAATCGATTTGTTTGCGGATGATGGCAAAGAGTTGGTCTCGGTTCGCGCCGTCGGGGAAATGGAAGACTGAAGCTGGCGAAGGGAATGTAAGAGACGGGATATGGGTTTGAGGGATGGTAAAGTTCGCTGGGAGAGGAATGTAAATGTACAGCTCGGGTATCATTCCAGTGTTCGAAACAATCGGGGGTTGCACATTGGGTGAGGGCTTCCGGGAAAGAGATCGTGCTGCGAACGAGTGTGAGACACTACTGTCTCTCTGCTCTTGGTCCCACAACTTGTTCTCGACTTCTTGAAGCATGGCAACTTTGTTCTTGTCGAGGACCTTGTCCGTGTCTTCCGCGTTATTAGTAGAGCCAGTGTTGGCTACATCGTCGTCGCAGAAATCAAAATCGCCGAAGGTTCCTACTTCTACGTATACAGAAGATTCGGAGTAGGCTCGTGGCATTTGATATTGAGGCTGAGGTCCTTCAGCACGCCTGGGAAGTTCGTTGTGTAAGGTGCGGCGATGCTCTTTGAAATATCCCCCATCTTCTTCCTCAGCATGGGCGTCCCTCTCGTCTTTTGACTTTGGAAGACGTGTGAGTGAAGCTTCTTTGATGGTTTCCTCTTCAATCCTTCCCAACTGACACAGCTTCAAGATCTGCATTTCGAGCTTCGCGATGCGAGCTTTCATCTCCATGATCTCATTTTTATGCGAACCCTCTACCTCGCCATTCAATCCACCCACTTCAACTTCATCGTCCATCTCCCGCAGCAGACTCGCCGTATCAGTGCCAATCTCCTTCTTTCCCAGCGCTATCCCATCCTCCACAATCCGCTTAACCAACACCTTTTTATCCTCTCTAACCCTCTGCTCCAACAACTTCTCATCTGTTTCGACGCTCTTCTCCAGCTCCTTGACCTCCTCCTGCAATCCTTCCGCCTCATTGCAAGACACATTGTACGCCATATCCACCTCTTCATAGTTGCTATGGCGCCGTTTCTCCTTGAGGCTTTCGACCCAACCTCGTACGCCAAGTGCTTCCAGATCACGGACGACAAGCATCAGGTCAAGGTCTTCGGAATTGCCGGGGGTGTGGAAAACTTGATGAATCGGAGATGAGGATCTGGATTCGAGTTCGGCAATGCGTGATGCCGCTTGTTCAATGAGCTCATAATTGGAGGAAGAGACGGAGAAGGGCAAGGCTTCGTCGTTGAGGATGCCGATGAGGTCGTGATAGGTAGTAGGAATGGGAGTGTCAAAAGGTGGCAAAGTATCAGGTGTATCGTTGCGCGCCATCTTGAAGTTGTAGAGCCGGTCAAAGTGTCCGTAAGAACTGCAGCGTTGGGCGCAGGCTTTTGGCAAAATCTGGATGCGCTTCCACTGTTTGCAACGCTCAAATTGTCCCCAACTTAGAACTTCGGTACTGTAAGGGGTTGTGGTGATATTTCAATGTCGTTTCTGAGATGTTAACCTTCGAGAATGAAGAACCAAAGTCCAGCGAGGCGCTGAATGTGTAGAAAGAGCTGATGTTACCGGAAAGCTGGCGATGGTCTGTCTTGGTAGAAAATATAGAGGAAGACCTGTCGATGTATTGCCCGATACTTATGCAACGATCTATTCACACCCTTCTTAATGCGTTACCCATTTTCATACGTGAAGAAAGAGCCCATGGAATGCATCAATCAAGAAAATTGAACTACACGCGCATTAAATGAGCGTTGGCGGTATTGTTTGTGATTCGTTGTTGGAGTGTCAGCGATAGTAGAATCAGTGAAGCGATACTGTGATTTACAAACTCATGGTGATGACGTGCGGGGTGACGTTGATGTTGAGTATGAAGTGTCAAGCTTAGAATGAACCGAACGAGAAGATGATCAATCAACACCCGATAATCTGCAAACACATTACTGCCCGCACACCTCCTATCTCGCAAGCTATTGTTGAAAGCGTGCTAGTGGAGTTATCAAAGGCTGCGCTCCATCCTAATGCATATTGTGTTACGCAAAGTAGCAACACGACATGCCCATAATAGTAAGAATATCCGCGTTTATTGAATACGAAATGCTATCTAAATACCACAAACTGGAACAGTTGGGTGTATCATTTGGTGTTGCAAGTGATATGACACCATGAAGGGGAAGGAAACATTGGATCGTGAAACTAGTCCCACTGGAACCCAACTCTACCCTATAACTATGCATGCTAAACAAAGGATGTTGAGAAGGAGAGAGGAGCAACCGTTACAAAACTATGGAATACCGAAATGAAAGAGACTCTCGCCAAAGGCCATTAGCACTACTGTGTCGCCAATTCTGACCAGCAAGCTCCCGGCAAGTGCAATCTGAAGTCTAGCTTCACGCGCCAACAGCGACGCTCTGGCCAGCAGAATTTTGGTGTTGCTCAGAGGTAGCAACAGCAGGCGATGATTCCTTCGCTTCTGGAGTCGGAGTGGTATGTGGCTGTTCGGCTGGCGTGCCCGCAGTGAGAGTGACAGTCTTTGGCTCTTCAATGATCTCCTTCTTGACAAGGCTGGTAGTTGTTTGCTTTGCTGCAGTCTCTTTTGCAGCTTGCTCCTTCTGGAGCTTCCTCAACGCCACTCCAGCCTCGTCGAGAGGGATACGGGGGCTTAGCAGACCACGCGTGAAACTTCCACGTCGAGAATTCGCCTGGCTGGGAGCATTCGAGTTGGGCGTGGATTGTGTGAGACCTCTGATGCTGCTGGCTCGGGTAGATGAACCGCTTCGCTCATCGCGGATACTACCCAGACCTCCACCTCGATACTCGGTACTCCTGGACTCCTGGCTGTGTCGTCGGACCACGAGATCTCGATCGATTGAGTTCTGGCGAGACTGTACACGGGAGTTGGCCTGCGAGCGCTGATATTCCGGGTCATCGCGTCGAAGCATGTGGCGGAAGTTCTTGCTAGAGGAATCTATTATCCACAATCGATAGGGTCCTGTGCCGATATTATTAACTCTGTGCACAATGCCACACCTATTGAACTTACCTGGAATGAACTCTCCATGCTCGTCAAGAAAATTGACCCAAGACACGCCGTCGTCGAGGCGGAAAAAGGAGACGATGATTTTCTTGCCTTGCGAGTTCTCAATCTCGCCATCTTTCTTGCGATCTAAGTAATCTGGTGAGAGGAGGTAACGCTTCAAGACTTTGGAATAGCGAACCGCAACCGGCGGGTCAACTTTGATGGTCTCCTTGGGCGCTGTTTCTTCGATGGTGAGCACCGGGCCCCCTTTCGGATCTGCTCCACTGCCCACTGCAGTGATATCTTTGTCCTTCTCTATCAGGAACCATCCCCTTCGAGGAATATACTCATAGAAACCGGGCACGGGTTCCTCCCAACGCTCTTGGAGTCGCTTCGGTTTCTCGCTCTTGCTGCTGCGGAACCATTTACGCGGCTGGAAGAGCGTTTGGCTTGCGACGAAGAGGTTCGGCGCCATATCGAAACTTCGATATGAAGTGTTGGAGATGTGAAAAGAAAGTCTGGAAGTGTGTGAAGTTGAGGCTAGCTGTTTCAAAAAAGGTTCGGTGCGTCCAGCAAGTTGATGCGGAAGTTAAGGTGATATGGCGGTATTGTATGCCCAACTGTAGAGAGCGGCGCAAAGTGCGCTTCGAAAAGAGCAATCGTCGTCGATACCACCCCCAAATTCGCCTACTTGGCACAGCCGCTTAGCGAAGACGAGGTAGATGATGTGCGAAAGGGTAGATCACACGACTGGAAGACAATCAGGTATTGGTCTCCACCGAGGATCTCGCAAAGGACGCAAATTAGGACTGACGGGTTCACACCACTGCGCGGGGGCGAGCGCAACGGCAACGCAGGCAAGTTGGGCGAAAAGAGACTCGTGCTGTGTTAATAGTTGATTCTCGCTGAGAATAACAAACCAGGTTCTAGGAGTCTTTGGCGAGAAAATTTGAAATGATGATTGGAAAAGGGGAAAACGTCGTTTAGTTTCTCTGCAGAGTACGTGCGGGAGCTAAAATAGTCCTGGCGCAACGGTGGAGAAGATTGCGGAAGGATTGTCCTTCGACGAGTTGTTTGAAGGGAAAAGGTGATGAATAATGTAGACTTCACAGGAGGACCGTGGGCGGGATTGGAGGAGTGAACCAAGGAACGGAGTCGGTGTGATGGCGACAACGCCCGTCAACCAAATTTTTTTTTGCCTGCTGCAGTCAGTATTCGTCATCTTCACCTCTTGCCATTCGCATTATCACATGTGATCTTGCGCTTCAATGTTAGCTATCGTGTCCCTTTCTATGGGGCCACACTTCACTCCTCCGCTCCACGAACAGGTCCACAGCATCCCGTCGTCCCTACCAGTGCTGAGATCACCCGCTCAGCGGCCAATGAGCACGAGCAGATGAACCTCGTGTGGGAGGGGGAGATAAGCGGCTGAGTACGACTTTGTGGATAAAGAGAAAGCCCTTGCCGTTTCATCGAGAGGGCGGTGTACGGCGCAGGTGTGGTGTTGGTGGTGGTGTTGAGGTGAGCATGCGTATGGAAGCGGAAGGGGAATCGGGTCGATTAGGGTTGCTGCGGAACATTGACCAGTTGAGTGCCGCCAGCCTTGATGAGTCAGATCCCTGGCCAAAGCAAGCCGAGTTCCCCGACCCTGGAATTCACCTATCATCTGTTTACATCTGCCCGTACCGAGCTTGAATTGATACAGTCGTATGGTCAGTGACTGTACAAATTGCAATGTGAACAGTACACGGCCGGTGCTCATCGTTGAAGGAAGATCGTCACCCATCCGTTCAAGAGGCCAAGGGAAGAACATGGTGAAAATGCGCGGCCGGAAGTACATGCATACAACGGCACTTAATGCCTCTTTGAGTAGCAATCCTGAAGTGACGCCATCCTTGTGACCCAAACATTGTCAACACCTGCAACATCACTTCACGTGGACGTGAACCCATCGCCGATTTGGGACATCATGCGTGATGAGGTGCACCACCTTGTATCCAAACATGTCGCAACCCTGAACCCATGAAATGCTCATTTTCGCATTGTAGTATCCTATTGCTCATTCACGACCATGACCTCATACCCGCAGGTCTCGTGGACGCGATTGAAATGTGTGCAATGATTCGGCTTGGATACATGACTCTCCTCGAATGAGATCAGAGCCGACAGGAAAGCCACATCCCATGTGCCGCGCCGTAAGTCAGAGACGCCGTATATGCCCCGCCCCATCGATTCCCGTCCTCTATGACTCGGTCTTGACCCTAGCCTGGCTGTTCGTCACCTTGACACCCAACTGCTTCGCCTTGGCAATGATTTCGACGCGCTTTCGTGCTGAGACGGCGTGGCCGATCCTGTCACATGTTAGCATGTTGTTTGCGGAGGTTCTGCGAGGCAAGGCGTACTCTGCGGCGAAGGTCTGGTTATGCATCAAAAGGAGGTCAACATCGCGGGCTGTTTCGGTTAGCTTTTGTCTAGTTCCTCTTCTTTGGTACAAGGTGCCATACTGTTATGGACGAGGAAAGCCTTGTGACCGCTGGGCATGAGGTGACGGGTCTTTTTGTTGGAGCCGTAGCCGATCTGTGTGTCGCGTATTCGTCAGCCATGGTCCTCTCTTGATATCGCATTTTTGATTCTCTGGTATTGCGATTCTCATAGTCCGGCCTGTCACGTTCAGGCGTACCTTGGGCATAGCGGCCTGTCCCTTGAATCGCCTTCGGACGCGGTTGTCAATACCCTTGGGCTTCCTCCATGACGGGTCAACACCTATCATTGTCAGATATTGTCCAATCTCTTCCATTATCTGGTGTCTCTCACATTTGAAACGGTCGGACTGGTGGCGGTTGAAGCGCTTGGGGTCTGTAGAGCGGTGTCAGTTGCGCAATTCAACATCAATGGAGGGAGGGGCGAGTGTACGCTTCTTGACGATAGCGATGTGCTTCTTTGCGGCGACCATCTTCGCATAATGTTAGTATTCCGACAGCGGTTCGGGATGCAGGTATACGCACTTTGACGGGTTGGTGTGGCTGTCTGGACGGGTGGTCTTTGAAATTCTTCCCTTCACACAAAATCAAAAACCGATGGTGGGCGCGAAAAGCCAAGAGCGCTAGAGGCCAGCACAAGCGAACCAATCAGACGCAGTCACGTGCAAGACTCTGACCTCGACCAGATCCAGCCTCGACCAGACAAGACCTCGACGATATCTCTAGGCTGATAGCGGCTACGCTCACGTTACTGCATTATTAACCCCAAGACGTCTCGAGATCTGCAACAAGTTAGTCGCTGGGCATGGTAACGTGGCTTCTCAACGGGCAGATGCGGCTGAGCAGATGCCCAGCCCGTCCACTTCACTCTGCCCTCAGCGCACGCGTGTGCAAGATGCTTTGCTTTCTTTGACTTTTACCTGAGACTCATTCTATACTATTGGAACTCTTCCTAGCTGCGACTTCCCAGGAAATAATGTGGAAAGCAAAACCTCCCGTGCAGGCGAAGATCATCACAGAGCTTAACCCCTGATATCTGAAGAAGGTTTAGTTCCTACATACAGCGTCTTACCACGCCCGACGGGACAAACATGGTTCTGGCAGAGTTCCGGCAGGGATTAGACATAGTCCATCAGCGAATTGGATAGCAAAGGTTTTTAGGATTCTGTCTTGAAAGTCAAGGATTAGTCTTAAAAATCGAAGATCGTTTTGAATTTTTGTCTCCACTTTTGAAGACTTACTCCAATTAGAGACGCTGGCTACGGTACTGAGTCAGCTCCGTGACGGGATCCCTGTTTGTCCCGTCGGGCGTGGTAAGGCGCTGTACATTTGAGGCGTTTCAAGAGGGTAATAATGGTTTGGGTCTGAGCAAGCTTTCATCCAACGGCGTGTCGTCGGCCAGTTCACCGATGCAGTGTGCTGCCCTATGAAGACTTCTGAAACGTTCAAATCCGGCTTGGCCCGAGGCGACCGCCT
The DNA here is from genome assembly GCA_010015675.1 of Byssothecium circinans. Classification (NCBI taxonomy): domain Eukaryota; kingdom Fungi; phylum Ascomycota; class Dothideomycetes; order Pleosporales; family Massarinaceae; genus Byssothecium; species Byssothecium circinans. The sequence continues at coordinate 246,496 of ML976988.1, forward strand.
TGAACGAACGACGTTGAGCACAAATACAAGGCCCTTCCATGAACGGGGGATTGTAATTACCCCACAATCTGGGGATCGACAAATACCAACACCTGCTTGGCGATAGTGCGGGTCCCCTTGCTTCCCAACGCAGCAAGTGCCCAACCTTTGCGAAGAAATGCTCCTCACATTATGGTTCCGAACGAATCAAGCGTTCTTTCTCGGCGATGGCGGAAAGTGCCCGTAAACAACCGCGAAGAGTACAAGATCGAGCTCTCCTGGCCCTCGAAATCAACATGCTTTATCACTTCACACTTCTAATTGCGTTACTTCTTCTCTTCTTTTATATTTCTCATGGTTTTAATATAAAATGGACATCAATGCTATCGTTTACGGCAATGCGAAGTCCTCAGTACCCCCTCGACCCGACGTCTACATCGATGAGGAAGCCGAAGTCGGGCAGAAGGCACGGCCTCTCAACAAACCACGCCCACTTTCTTCCATAGCAGAAGGAGACGACCACGACAAGAAATCAAATACATCTTACGCTGCCTCAAAGAAGAAGCACGAGTCCTACGATCTTGCGGGTAGTGTTTTCCTGATCACGAACGATGGGAACACGCTCCACCTACCCATGCCCTCAAACAGCAAGTATGACCCTCTCAACTGGGGTCGGTGGAAGTCCTTGGGTGCAACGGTCGCTATATGGTGGTACTCTATCGTCGCCCTCGCTGGTGTGCAAGCAGCTAGCCTGATGATGGGGGGCCTCAGGAGAGATTTCCCACCAGAAGTAAGCCATGATTTTCGTCCTCAACTCCTTTCTGCTTGTGCTCTTGCTAATAGGTACCCAACAGGATTCCCTTCTGTGGAGTATCGACGCTCTTCTCATAATGCCCACGCTCTCTATGGCGGTAGGGGCGTTCATCTGGGTTCCGCTTAGCTTAGCTCTTGGACGCCGCCCAGTGTTTCTCATTGTATCGTTTATGACCTTCTTTGCTACCCTTTGCGCTGGGTATGCTGAGACATTCGGCCAACTTCTGACCTGCCTATGCTTCCTTGGGTTCGGAGAAGCGTTTGCACTGACTTTGGTACGCCATTCTCCATAGTCTCTTATACAGCATACTGACCGTATCAGGCCATCCTAATGGTGATCGATATGACGTTCATCCACCAGCGATCCAATGCCCTTGCCGCGCTATGGTCAATGACAGGCCTCCTGGGATCCTGTGCCCTATGCCTCGTGCCATATCTCTCTAATAACGGCCAAGACTGGCGCCTATACTACCATGAGTGGTCTATAGCAACCGGTATCGCCTTTCTACTCGCCTTTTTCCTTTCTCCCGAGAGCTACTTCAAGCGACCTACAGTCGCCTTCAATGGTCTCATTCTCCTCCAGACCTCGACCGAGAAACTCACTGTCTTCGAAGATCACGGTGCCCAGTCGGACATATACAAAGACCTACCGGATTTCCCGATCGATGACGACAAGAATCAGAGCAGCTTCCATCTCGTTGGCCTTGGGCGCTCACCCTTCGCATCATGGACGTCTATGGGCAGGTGCTATCTTCAGGTCATCTTCTGTTTCGCCAACCCCCTTATTTTTTGGGTTCTTGTCGCCTCTGCATTTAACTTTGCCGGCATGATGTACATTGGCTCGACGTTCAGTACTATACTTAGCGCCGCGCCCTACAACCAGCCTGATTCGCAGATCGTATTTGTCAATCTCTCCTCAGGTATCGGCGGAGGTCTTGCCTACTTCTTCTCGGGTATGGCTATGTGTAGCATACTCAAGCACCTCTCGAAACGCAACAAGGGTGTTCGAGAAGCTGAACACCTTCTCGTCGGCTACGTCACCCCTGTCGTCACAGGAGCCCTCAGCACGTTGTTGTATGGACTGGCAGTACACAACGACTGGCATTACGGCTGGTACTACGTCGCATATGGGCTGAATGGTTTTTCATGGGTATCTTTATCCATCGTCAACACACTCTGGGTCACTGAAGCGTTCCCTCGCTGGGCTGCTCCTGCTCTTGTCGTTGTTGGTGGAGGCTGCTACCTGATTAGCCATGGCATGAGCGCTGTAATCGTGCCTTTGGTCCGTGCACAGGGTTATTTACTGGTGGGTATCGAATTCACTGTCCTACAAATCATTGGTGGGCTGATCGCACTTCCGATCGCGTTCTGGGGTAAAGGGATTCGTCAGAGCATTCATGGACGATGGGCGAATGAACGTAGTGGTGCTCTGAGGCCGTTGTGAGAGGGTGAGCATGCACTGGACTGGGCTGAACACTCACCATCCATTGCTGGGCATTTCTTATTTGCATTGGTCCGCTGTTCTTCGCCGGCGAAGACGTTGGGAAATCCACTGACGAAGATGTCACGTAGGATATACGGTGGATATATGAAGGCTCATTATGTGATCGGACGATTGTTCTCCCAGCTCTATGTATATAGTCTCATCTGATCTCACCTCAATACACTACTATGGTATCCAGCGAAAGTAGTGTGACGGCCAGTGCGCAGCAAGGGTGTGCGACGCTGCTAATTTGGGGTTTGCGAAAGCCCTTACTACATAAAATACCACACTAAATTGTGTTTAAACTAACGCTTAGGGGGCGCTTAACTCTACACAGTAATTGACGCACAAGGTGGCCACACTAATTATTGAATACGACGATATAAAAATTCTTACTTCCGGCGTCTCACACCCTTGCTGCGCACTGGCCGTCACACTACTTTCGCTGGATACCATAGTAGAGCTTCGCTCTCCTGAATACTCTCCCTAAGCTCTATTTTCCTCCACAGTTATAAGCCCGGCTTCATCTTTGCTCACTCAAAGCACTGCGCAATGCTCTAGGAGAGATTCAGTAGCTCCATCCTACCGTCGCCCTCAGCCGTCGCGCTCACGGAGCCGTCGCCCTGCCGTCGCCGTCGCCCTCGCTCTTGCCCACTACCTACCCTCAGCTCTTAGAGCTCTCTATAACAATAGAGAGCCTCTGCTTGGGGCTGTGGTTGTGGGGATACCACGTCTCACTAAGCGTTTCAAGAGCGTTTCAACCACGGAGCCCCTATACAGCCAAAGGCCTTAGCTGTATACACTAAGCCCTAGCGCGCTCACCACCTAGCCTTAGCTCTCACACGGAGACTGAGCGCTTACCACAGAGCCCCAGAGCTCACCGCCTGATGAGCTCAATAGCTCTGCCCTACACTAAGCCACAGCGCTCACCCATGAGCTCGATAGCTCTCACCTGATGAGCTCGATAGCTCTGCCCTACACTAAGCCTCAGTGCTCACACAGAGCCTGAGCACGACCTATAGCCTCAGCGCTCATACGGAGCCTGAGCGCTCGACTATAGAGCTTGATAGCTCACCTGCCTTGCCTCTCCTACGCGCAGGAGAGGGCAGTAATCGTCTGGTAGTCCTTAGGGAAGTCAACTTAACCACAGAGGAGGACGCGCTAGGATCACGGGTATAAAGCGCCCACAGGGGGTAGGAGCTAGCCGCTAGCCACTACGCTCTACCCTTAGCCTCTCAAAGGAGCGGCTGAACTTCTGCAGCGCTCTACGAAGCCAAGAGCTAATATGCTCACCTGGAGTACTAGCCAAGTAGCTCTCGCGACTAGCTACTGCCTAAGCCAAAGTGCTCACCTAAGCGAAGACACATGCCGCTTACCACAAAGCCCAGCGCTCACCCTTGAGCTCGATAGCTCTGCCTTATACCGAGCTAAAGCGCTCTCTCTCCCCCTCTCCTTTGTTCTCCCTTTAGATAGCTCTATGTTGTTCTCTCCGCTCTGGAGCAGGTAAACAGCTGTGTGCTGCTCGCCTAGGGGCTGTGTCGCGTAGGATATACGGTGGATATATAAAGGCTCATTAGGTGATCGGACGACTGTTCTCCCGGCTCTATGTATATAGTCTCATCTAATCTCACCTCAATACACTAGAGCTTCGCTCTCCTGAATACTCTCCCTGAGTTCTATTTTCCTCCACAGAAGACTTTTCATATGTTTTTCTTGAAGGGTTTTAGATGGTAGACGTAGTCCGCAGTCGGGATTTCATGCGCGCTCCGTACCGGGATTCAAGAAGCTGCTCAATGGCTCGATGTATTATATTTGCGTAGAGATGTAGATACAGTTACAATTACGATAGAAACATGGTGAAATCGAGCCTTTCGTTTCCAAAAAGTTGCCTGAGAACGAAATACTAGACTACTCCCACAGATACGGGCTCACAGTGTCCCAATCCCTTTGCTTTTCTTACTCCCAGCCCGGCTGAAATCTGCCTGAGGATAGGCCCCGGTTGGGCGTCTTTGTCTTGAGAGCACTGCACCAGCCACACAATGCCGGTTACGGAACACTGAACATGCAACGTCAAGAGCCACATACCCAACCTGCATAACCAACCTGCATAACCAACCTGCATTATCAACGTGCATTATCAACGTGCATTATCAACGTGCATAGCAAGATAGAGTTATACGAATGTACTCCGTATGTAACCCATCACCCGTCAAGAGTTGGCAACACGTTGGTAACAAGGAGCACCTAGCACTCACGTTTCGAAACAAACTAGGCCTGTAACGTCGTTACGAGAGACGCACCAAACCTAGCAGCCCCTTCCCCCCAGCAGTTTCAAGAACTGTTCACAACTTTATGCACACCTATTAAATTACCGGTTTAGAAGCGTTTTTGGACCGTTTTTAAGTTTTTAACTGTTGGATACAAGAAACGTTAAGCAGAGGGCTGCCGGGTTTGGTTCTTCCCGTAGTGCAGTGATGGGGGTAATCATAATCATGATCACTAAATAATTAATTACTAAGTTAACCTAATCATTCCCGTGTAATGTATTGTGATAACTGTTAGAACTGTAGCTGTGCGGAGTCTGTGCCAAGCGCTCCGGGATATTGTTAAATCCGATCTCTACTGTGTAGATTGGGAGCAGGGCTGAGGCTCAGACGGCCCCGGCCATTGTACCACTATGAGATGCGGTCCAACGCACGATTAAATCTACCTTTTGATCCTTCATACGGCTCCCTATTCTACTCTAACCCGTATAGACTAGGAAATCCGGAGCCAACTTCCCAATTGCTCAGCCTCAGGGGCGACTACCAGCAATACGACAACCCAGCCCAATAGCCATGGCAGCAACCACCATAAATGGCCTACCTCCCATAACCCCCTCAGCCCCCCGCATCCTCATCATCGGCGCCGGCTCCCGCGGCCACGCCTATGCAAAACCTATATCCGTATCCCGCACAGCCCACATAGTCGGCGTTTGCGAACCCGACCACTTCAAGCGGACCGTGTTCGGCGAGCAATACATCTGGGGCCCCGAGGAGCGCTCAGCAAGAGAATGGGAAGCATTCGACAGCTGGTCGGACTGGATCGAGTATGAGGAGGTGCGACAGGCGCGGGTCGAGGCCAGGGAGGTTCGGAAAGGGCATCCGGAGTTCGAGCGCGTGGACGCGGTGATTGTTTGCGTGCTGGATGAATTGCATGTCCATGTTTGCAAGGCGCTGGCCCCTCTCAACCTGCATGTCCTATGCGAGAAGCCCCTCGCAATTTCTTTAGGGGATGTGGTGGGCATTTACGATGCTACGACAAGAGCGTGGGAGAAGAACGGAGGGAAGAAGACTATTTTTGGCATCTGTCATGTGCTGAGGTACAGTCCGCATAACATGTTATTAAGGAAGTTGGTGCGGGAGGAGGGCGTTATCGGGAACGTACTGAGTATCGAGCATACGGAGCCGGTCGGATGGTGGCACTTCAGTCACTCTTATGTGCGGTGAGTAACCTGCTCAGACACAGAATTCAGAGCTAACCACGGTCGTAGAGGCAACTGGCGTCGAAAAGACACCTCCGCACCCTCCATCCTCACAAAATCCTGCCACGACATCGACTTTCTCCTCTGGCTACTCTGCTCTCCAGCATACCCAACATCAACTGAGAAACCACACTTCCCAAGCACTATCGCCTCTTCCGGCACCCTGAACCTCTTCCGCAAAGCCCACAAGCCCAAAGCCGCCGGCTCTGCAACAAACTGCCTCTCCTGCCCCGTCGAAAAGGACTGCATCTACAGCGCCAAACGCATCTACGTGGACCTGCATTTCAACCAGGGCGACATGGAATGGCCGGTCAAGGTCGTGGTCCCGGACATCGGCGTGAGACAGGGAACCGCGTCCGCTCGTCGGAAACTGCGGAACCTGGTCCCTGACATTGAAGACATCTCCGTGAAAGAAGGAAACGCCTCTGCGCGCCAGAAACTGCTCGACGTCCTGGCTGAGGACTACCCCGCGGGGACTCCAGACGCCAACATCAAAGACCGCAATTGGTTTGGCCGCTGCGTTTGGGAATGCGATAACGATGTCTTTGATGACCAGCATGTGACTATAACTTGGGACGATGATCCGCTGCCCACCTCAGCAGAGTCCACGAACGAGGCCTTTGCCCCAGAGCACCGCAACCCTATCGACAACAGCTCTCTCAACCACCGCGCAGCAAAAACAGCATACTTTCACATGACCGCCAATACGCAGGTTATCTGCGAACGCCGCGGTCGCATCTACGGCACGCGCGGCGAAATCGCCTACGACAGCACCACCATCACCGTGCACGACTTCGCGACCGGCTTAACTGCAACGCATTGGCCCAAGCGCGAGGGCGGCGGCCACGGGGGCGGAGATTTGGGGCTCGCTTCCAATTTTGTGAGGGCGGTGCAGGCGGTGAAGAATGGCGAGGTGGAGGCCGAGGGCGCTCAGAAGATCTTTTTGGGTTGTAGTTTTGAGGAGGTGATCAGGAGTCATGTGGCGGTTTTTGCGGCGGAGGAGGCGGTGGGGAAGGATGGGAGTTCTGTGAGGTGGAGTGAGTATTGGAAGGACAAGGTTAAAGGGAAGTAAAGTAAGGTTGTTATATTATGAAGAGATCAATTAACGTAAAGCACCATCGAACCGCTCAAAATTCCTTAGCGGAAAATCAAATATTCAACCTTTAATAACAATTTAAATACTAGAGCTATTTTCTAATCAACTGCTATTGTACCAAAGTAGCTCGGACCTTCCGAAGCCATTGTTCCGAACTCGGAACATGTACTAGTCCCAAATTCGAATATCTGCTATTCTTGTGCCCATGTCGGACCTTCTTCTCGTGTTGGGTCGTCCCTATCATTCCGACGTCCTGCCGTTAGTCCCAACAGTCGTGATATAAGTGGGTATCAGCGGCCCGTCTTCTCCTTTCCAAGCACGACGCATGCGACGCTCAAATGTCATAGCAAACTATGCATCTTTGCGACGGCGGCAAGGCCCGAAACGACATATGCCAGCTCAACATCACTTGTACCCGGGTCCACTACACAGGCCGTGCATTGATAATGTTTTGAGGTTGCATGATAGGGGGTACCATGGTACTGCATGACGGCATGAAGTAAAGGGCGTGGATACATTCTGAAGGCGACATACAGAATGGAGAAAGGGAGTCGGCACGATTGAAGGTTGACGTGGTACGGCCTGACAAGTGACAGCGGCGAAATGCCTGCTAGCATGAATTGTTCATTATCGAGTATCCGCCGTCCTCCGCTGCACATACATATAAGGACTTGGAGAGACAGTGTGCAAAAAAGATACCAGTACTCTTTCCGTAATCCATCCCAATCACAATGAAGACGACAACCCTCCTCTCTTCCCTCGCCCTCGCCCACTCACTGGGTATCGCTTCGGCTAAAGCAAGCGCCGGGTGTGGCAAAACCCTACCAGCAGGTTTAACACCTGGTGGACCGTCTCAGAATCTTACGCTAGAATCCGAATCTCAAATCAACTCGACTATCACAAGGGCGTTTCGGACTTATTTGCCCGAACAATTCTCGGCGAATAACGATAATGCTAAACCGCTTATTCTCGCCTTCCATGGCCAATTGCAGCCGGCGCGGTCCATGGAGACGATCACAAATCTTTCAGCGCCGTTCTTCAACAGAGAAGCGGTTGTGGTTTATCCGGAAGGGCTGTTTTATCAATCGGTAGGCGGAGTAAGTCGTCCGCTTCTTTCCGAAGGTCTGACACTGATACATACCAGCAACAATGGCTTGGGGATCCGGCGGCGTCTCCGTCGTCAGTGGTTGATGATCGCATCTTCGCCGAAGAGCTTCTTGACTATGTCACATCTTCCTTCTGTATCGACGAACAACGCATTTACGTGACTGGGCTGTCCAACGGCGGTGGACTCGCCAACCTCCTCGCTTGTAGTCCTACCCTAAATCGCCGCATCGCAGCCTTCGCAACCGTAGCAGCAGCTCACTACACCGATGCCGCGCTCACCGAGCCTCTCTTCGGTGCCGGCTGTGATCCACAACTTCAAAACGGTCGGTATCTCCCCATAATGGAAATGCACGGCTTGAACGACTCTGTCATCGCCTACGATGGGGACAATTCGCCCGCGCCGCCTACCATTCCGCTCGGCGAATGGGTCAACGCATGGATCGACAGGGAACGCTGTGGGAGCATGCAAACCTCAACAGAGTCTCTCGAGGGAGGAAATGTCACAAGATCGGCGATGACTTGTGGTCGTGCGAGAGATCTTGTTGTCCATTATGCGATTAATAACTTCGGGCACGGATGGCCGGCAACGCTGTGGCAGGGTCAGCCTTTTGAGCAGTTGAGGTTGGGCCCGACGACGTGGAATGCGACGAGTGTGATTGTGGAGTGGTTTAATAAGTGGACGTTGGATGCGAGTGCGTAGAGTAGATAGATAGCCCAGGTACCTAGGCAGCGGTAGTACCGAGTTGCTAAATCCCAGGCTTTTCCAGTTGGAAGAGTTGAGACGACGATACAAATTGCTTTTCCTTGCTTTGTGCAATGTGGAGAGCCGTAAATAGGGCTGCTTCTCATCCGCACCGCCACATCTGATAGGCTGTCCGAGGGCGGGGCAATATGGTGATGAAACAAAGAAACCCGTGATCTCGCGGCTGTTACCTGGCCAACGCAGCTTATCTAAATAAACGCCCAAGCCACCATCAATGACCACCCGGCCGCACGCACTGTCAACCCCGAACTCCACCTCCAGTATTGCATCACCATCTACACCACACAATTCGCCGTCTGGCAGGTCTCTTCACTACCTCTACTGCATCGACGCGCTTTTTTCTCAAGCGCATCCCCACCAACCGCGACCGAGCGCCCGCCACGACAACGTACACACCTGCATTCCTCGCTTGACTGCTCCCCCACTTGCACGCAGATCATCGTGCATGCGCGCTTGATTCCTCACGACGAGCCCGCTGGGAGGCTGCAAAGTCAATATGGACACCAGCTACCTGGCCCAGCAAGTCACCACCATCATCGGCCAGCTGCACGGCCTGTTCGACGAGATTGGCGTTCCCAGTCATGAGCGGGACTCGCGCGAGGCAGAGGTAAGACTGCAACAGTATGTATAGCTTCGCCGGATACTGACGCGCGTCAGCTCTTCTCTGCGCTCTCCGAAACGCTTCACAATCAGCTTAAGCAGGTGACGACAGAGAAGCATGAAATGACCGAGGAGGCTGAGCGCCTGGTCAACGCGATCAGGCAGATGGAGGCCTCGTTGACAGACAACAAGCCTGACCCAAATAATCCGAATGACAGCATCGCAATTACCTACCCGTTGACGCGCTGCATGAAAGAGCTCAAGGCCAAACACAGCCACATCAGCCAGCTGCACCGCGATCGATGGGAGGAAGTCAAGAGTCAGTACACTCTTTTCGCGCAAGACACACCTTACTGACGTATCGCAGAGCTCGTCCAAGCGTTTGAGTCGTACGCATCACACCTCGAATCGGCTTTCGTCCAGATCAAACTCCCCCCGACCTCCGGCGCAAGCGTCTCTCCCAACTTCGACATGTCGCCATCCTTTGTCGCATCGCTCGACCAGGAGTTCACCCGCGTATATGAGGAGTACGAACGCCGAAAGAACACCGTGCAGGTGCTATCCCAGGAGATTATTCAGTTGTGGGCCGAGCTGGGAACACCACAGGCGCAGACGGACAGTGCTATCATCCAGCACTATCGTGACGCGCCTGAACAGCTGGGCCTGCACAAGGACGACATTGCTCAGCTCAAGGCTAAGAAGGAGCGGCTCGTAGAAGAGAAGCGCGGACGCGAACGAAGGCTGGGCCAACTTCGGTCCACTATCGAAGATCTTTGGGAGCGACTTGGCATTGAGCAGTCTGAGCGCAAGCAGTTCCTGGCTAACAATCGGGGCTGTGGCCTGCGCACTATCAATGAGTTCGAAGATGAGCTCGCCAGGCTCAACGAACTTAAGCGCCAGAACCTTCACTTGTTCGTTGAGGAGGCGCGCGTCAAGTTGCAGGAACTCTGGGACGCTCTGTACTTCTCAGAAGAGGAGATGCTGGACTTCGCTCCCGCATTCTCCGATGTTTGCAGCGACGCGCTTTTGTCTGCCCATGAAGCTGAGATTGTCCGCTTGGAAGCCCTCAAAGAGCAGCGACTGCCCATCCTTCAAAAGATCGACCGCCACCGTGAACTCGTGAAAGAGCGCGATGACCTGCAACAATCGAGCCAGGATGCTTCTCGTTTGATGGGCCGCGGGAATAAGGGAGAGAGGCGCGATCCAGGAAAGCTACTCCGAGAAGAAAAGATGCGGAAGCGTATCGCCAAGGAGCTGCCCAAAATTGAAGCTGAATTGAAGAAGACACTTGAGAGGTGGGAGGATGAATACGGTCGTCCTTTCCTTGTGCTCGGCGACCGTTACTTGGACGACCTGTATGCCTCTGCGCCAATGGCTCCTCCGCCGCGATCGAAGACACCCTCTGTTGCGCCCATGCCTGCTAAGCAACCACCCAAGGCTGCTCCTCCGAGCCGTCCTGCTACTGCTCGTGGCGCTCCTCCGAGTCGGTCAAAGACGCCAGTTAGCAACTTCGGTGCCAGCGTATCGCGCAATCCTTTTGCCAGCTCCATGTCCGCAGCTTCTTCTGGCCCGAAGAGTCCATCCAAGATTCCATCCCGAGCACCACTGAAGAGTATGCCACATGGCGGCAACTCACCTGAGCGACGGACTGATACACTTCAGCGTGAAAGCTCTACCATCCGGAAGATGCCCCCGCCAATGGCGCCTCCGCCGCGGATGAAGGACCTCTTTGTTCCTCCAGAGCCCGTTGCAACACCTGTCAATCGCTTCGACTTTAACCGTGGGCGGAGCGAGAGTATCGTTCGTCAAGTCCCACCCGAGGATCCTTACGATGATCGCAGCTTCATGTCACAAACAATGCGCGGAGGCTATACGCCTTCATACGCTCCTCCTCCGCAAGCGAGCAGTAGGCAGATCTCCAACACTTCTTCGAATGGTACCGCGATGACAGTTCAATCTGGCTCCGAGAACTGGGAGACATATAGTGAACGTTCGGACGAGCCACCGGAGCGTGACGTGGACTTGCACTATTTTCGCCAGCAGGCTGCGCGTAACAAGCGATTCACCCCCGATGGTGGACATGCCGCCTCGCCTCGTTCAGTCCATGGCAAGAAGATAAGGAGCGTGCGACCTGTCGACAGTGACTACATGGTGCAAGATGGAGAACATATGGTACGGGTTGTCGACGGGAGCGAAGCAGGATGGACCGATGAAGGCGACTACTGATCTCCACGTTGACGCAAGCATTTCTCCAAAACGACGACCTACGCTTGATGAACCACGTCTTGATGGATATTCTAATGTCTTCTACCGTCCTGGATACGCCTTCCAACGATTGGGTACGTTGGAAAGCCGCTTAGGACCCTGCATCGATGACTCACGGCTGCATCTGCATTTCTTCCTTTTCACGCTGCCGTGTGCATCCCTTTCCACTCTTCTCAACTCGGTTGTTTCTCTTCATTGTAATTCATTGCATTGGCCTTGGCGGTCTGCGTCTCGATGGTTTTGCTTCTTCCTCACCTTCTACACGACTAGTCGGGAGAATTGCCACATACCATATACCGAAGCGAGCTGCTCAAACATTTTCCTCGTTACACAGTGTAGATGAGTGGTAGATTCTGAAGGATCATCCCGTCTTGTCGGGAGCGGCGGCTGGTCGTTGCTCAATTTTCTTCTCTTCACTACTACCAGTTCTGAGCGTTTATTTCCCTCTCTACGTACATCATGGCGAACGGCGTCCAAACAGTGTTGGCACAAGCGCGGCACAGTAAGGAATGGACCAGACCCTGCATTGGTTTTCCCGTCGCCGCGGGCCTTGTTCCTATTTTTTGTTTAATTATATTGCTTCGAGTGGGGAGGTGCTTTTGGGTTGGGAGGGCGGTGTGTTCTGTCTACCTGCTTCATCGGTATTGGCAGATGAGGAAGAGAGGCGGTTGCGCAAGCGAGGTGAGTTGGACAGCTGTACTAGTAGTGGAAGACACAAACGACGATGATTTCCCTGATGATGAAGGAGCGAATACAAAAGTATCTTACCAAAGTGCCGCTCATGCATCCTATGTGACGGTGAATGTCTGCTGGTCCCGTGATTCTTGATCTCCCGAGGCCTGTCGAGGTCACGCAGAGGTTGATCTGACGTCTGTAGGCACATCTCGGGCGGTCGCAAGCAGCGGCTGCTGTGAGCTTATCTCCACCCGATGCAAGACGCAGCTGCTCGATGCAGAATGGCGTCCTGTGGGGTAGGCAGGGGGGTGCGTGGAGATGCAGATGGTGGTGTTATGGTGCTGCACGGAAGGCTTGTGTGCATTGGGGGTAGATAAGCATCTGGTCTCTCACAGGCTCTCGGAAGAATAATGAGATAGGTATCGATGGCGGTGGCGCTGGCCGGTGCCATTCCCGTCAATCGAATCTTCAAGATGTGATTCACACATCACTTATTGCAGCAGCTGAGTACTCCGTATTTGGATCGTATTTTCTCTTGTGCTTGATTCGGAACAGGGAGATATCAAAAGTGGGTTGGGCTGGCTTGATGCTGGTGTGCTGTACGTGGGGCGTCATATTTACACCCTTGAATTAAGTCTTCAGCCCTGCAGATCGTGGAGGGACCCAAGCACCAATGAGAAGAGGCCGGAATAGGCCCGATCGTGACTTGTTTGCTGGACAAGTTCCCGTTGCGAGACATGACGGGTCGGCGGCGACAGGCCACATGGGATGGAAAGGGACGGAAAAGAAGACAGTTGGCGTTGTGGGTGCGCACGATGATGGGGCAACGTGGAGGCTTGAGAAGGGCCGAGGAGGGTCATTTGTAGCGGTGCCTGAGCTAGACGGGGATTCTTGTCATGTTGATTAACGTGTCACGTTGGACCGAAAATGGTCGTGTGTGGACTCCCCACGCGACCGACTCGGGTCGATTGTTCTTGTTCTTTATCAGAGGCCTGATAGACACTGGACAGCTGAGGTCATCTCTTATCGCCGCTTCAGCCGTCACATGTACTGTACGACTGCAACTCTACAGTCCACGTCCACATCTTCTCTTCCACCATCATCGCCTTCCTCCTGAATATCTTCAATAACATTAATCCCCATTTCCAACCCTGTTAACCGGCACGCTCGGCGGCGTCTCCACCCATGTCGCTGCGAATGTACCGAATCCTCGTGCGCTCGCCGTCCAATCCCATACCAGCAATAACGTAAACCTTCGGCCTCAGCACTACCTAACGTCAGAGCCACGTTTTGACTTGACCCGCCCAGGAACCCGTCACGAGTCTTCATCGCTTAAGGCCCACCCGCGTCTTCACGATGATGGTGCCAAGATCATTCACCTACTCTTCCCATCACTCCTCGCCATCTTCGTCTCCTCCCCGAACCTCGTCGGAAAAGATGGGAATGCGAAAGGCGAGAGCATCGCCAGTACCTAGACGATTTCCAACATCCCAACCACCGCCATCATCAACATCTTCTATGGAGGAGAGACAAGTCTCGCGTGCGCCAGAAGCAACCCCCAAAGCAACTGTGCCTGCAGCTATGCCTGCAGCAACGCCTCCTATGCATTCGAAGCCCGTCGTTATTCCGCCTCGCGCGCCCTCTCGAACTGGGACCGCACCGTCAACACAGACTCTACGAGCACGAGGACATAATGGAGGCAGGCCACAGCGCGTACCGAAGACCCACAAGCCCGAAGCGATTCCGCCGGCCGTCGCTGCATTACTAGCTGTCACCGAGATTCCGAAGATACCAACGCGACGAAGACAGGGCTCTTCGAAGGATAGGAGGATTTCCATGGACGAACTGATCCAGGAGTGGAAGCAGGATGAGACTGAGTTGGCGCCTTCTCTGGTAGGGTCGCCGCTGGACTTGCTTCTAGGGCGCGTGGACGAGTCGGAGGATGAATACGGCAGCTTGGCTAGCCTGGATCAAGAGAAGGAAAGCGTGTCCATGACGTCTAGGTCTATTTCGAGCGAGTCACTATCTACAATACCGCCGTCCTTGGATACCGACGCCCCTTCATTCATGTCCAACTGGGACAATATTAGCACGCCTGAATCATACAGACAACGATCCCTATCGGAACGTCGAGAAAAGTTGGTATCATCCCCACCGAAAGAAGACTGCGTCCTAGACCACCCTCTGCTGTATCTCAACCCGGAAGACCACGAAAACATCACCGACCTTGAGATCCCAGACATTGTTACCACACCTGCGCCCTCGTCCGAAAGGTTCAACTCGTTCAAGTCCAACCTAACCGCCTCGTTCCAGGCACTTAAAACCGCCGCAAAGTCATTCTCAAATTTCACAGCACCTAGTGTACCTCCAGACGATCTCCTTACCCGCTCCCTCCTCTCCTCAAAATTTACCAGCGAAATGCGACCAAAGCAGATGCAAGGCCTGCCTTCACCAGCCCTCCGACGCTACCTAAATCCCCAACCTACCTCCATCTCTCCCACCGAACTCTCTATGCAACTACACGACTCGCTCATGCTTGACATCGATGAAGAAACCGCCGCACCCATGATCCAAATGCAAACCTACGAACGACGCGGCCGCTCCAAACGGCGCCGAAAAGGAACCGATCCCTTTTCCGAAGCCGGCAGAGCTTCCTCACCATCTCCGCCGGTCCGACAACGCGAACCGAGAGAAAACGGCGATTTCCTCCGAGTCATCGTGTTGGAGATGAACATGCGTCGCGTCGGCAAGTTGGATGCAAAAGCGGTCGGCAAAGCACGCATCTGGTTGCCTCCGAGAAAATTGGGTGCGAGTTCGAAAATGCCAGAGTCGGAAAAAGGCGAGGTGCCGGATCGATGGGTCGCAACTCTGGCGGGGGAGATTGATGGGTGATGACAATATCTTCGAGACCGTTGGGCAGAGATGCATACGGAGTGCAGACCATCGCATTATTCCCTTGCTCAACAAACTTGAGAAATCAGGATGCATCTTCCGCCCCTACGTCAGCCAATGCAAGACCCTGAAGTCGATCACGAACCCTGCATCTCCTCGGCCGCCGCCGCCGCCGCCTCGCAGCACATGACCACAGCACTGACGAAGCATGACCGTCGGTCTTTCCCTCGGTGCCTTGGGACTTCCGGGCTGGGCCGACGAATAACGCTTATTCTAGATGAACACTAGTCTCTCGACAGCAGGACCACCTTCACCAGAATCCTCAACACACGCGCCAGCGCCGCGACGATAACTACGTACGACACCCATCAAGACAGTCACTACAGAGTATTTTTCTCGTATTTGTGGACCAAGAAATCTCCCAAGCGACAACGCATGTTGCAATCCGGCGTTTTTGCGCTGGAAGAAAACCTGCATCGTTCCTGCATCCTCCACCGTTTGAGCCAATTGGAAATTCAAAGGATTTTCGGCCCAAATAATGGGCACCGCCATTCGTGGGGTAAATCCCGGCGCTGTGGGTGGATCCGCCGTCTGACCGGTAGATGTCGGAAGTTCACGTAACGAACGCGTGCGGTGTACTCCGTAACAGCTGGTCTTTGGTATTGGAAGGACCCTTGGGTCGTTCGGAGAGGCTTCCGAGATTGTTTTCGGGAGGGAGGCGGTGAAGAGGGAGATCTCGGGAGAATGTGGATCGCTTGGGGGTTCTGGGGTTGAAGAGTTGGAGAGTGTGCAATTTTTGTTGTTACTACTTGGTTTAGACGGCGTTGGTTTTTAGAATCTGGGTGGATCTGACAACAGAGTGAGCGAGCGACTGGATTGATTTGGTTGATTGATACATTGATTGAGCAATATGTCGGTCAAGAGCTGATTCGATATTGGGGCTTTAGATACGCGTAGCATAGCATAGCACAGCATAGCATAGTTGGTATATGTATTGAATTGATCTCTTCTCTTTCATCTATTCGCTTTGCTCTTGTAGAGCAACACATCCCACATCCTTCTATGCGGATGATATTGTTATCCAGCTCAGATGAGCGCACTCAACGAGCATGAACGCAAACTATGTACTCCAGCGCTACAAATTCCAATCCCCAAGAAGACCTCCCCCTTTCTAAGATAACCAAAAACATGCCGATCAATCCATGAGGGTGCTGTATGGGTATCTTAAGCCAAGTATGGAGATATTCAGTAATAAAATAATCCTCACTAAAGCTCATTATTTCAGGTGAATCTTTGTCGACCTGCGGGGCGGAGCATCTATCTTTGATTTTCACCACGACTAATCAGCGGCACAAAACCCGCAATTAGATGCAGTATCCCACACGATGAGTGAGAAGGCTTCAACTGGCATAAGAGGATTTACGTGCTCAGGTGATCTTCCTCCTTCGAATTCGAATTCGACGGAGATGACGGGGTCGAAATGGTTTGATACGCTGGAGCTGTTTGGCGTTTGCGAACTAAGGGCTCGGGTCTCCTTTAGGGTTCAGCTGGAGTTGACAATGGGGGTGGTAAGTGGTCACACGGCTATCAGCTGAAGCCCTGGTAGCAAAGATCTAAATAAACCACGCCTTGGATGTAGGCAAGCGGATTACTTAGATGAGGTAGATAGATTGAGTTAGGAAGAGATTCTTTGCACTGAGGTGTGGTACGTACTTCGGACGTGTCATACCCTAGGTGAGCTTGTGTACAGTACGACTTCAACTTCAAGTCCGACTCAATGACAGTCAGTGTAAGTGGAGGTCAAATACTAGTACCGCTCGATGGAACTTCTTGACTCATTCCTCTTCCTCTGGTATGCTACTCCCTGGGTATATATACGCCTGTCTTCTCTAGTGTTGTTGGAGTATCCTCCTTCGAAAACTATCGCGTCTTGACTGGGACTTCGCTATCCCTGCCCGACGCCTTTCGAATCAACAAAGGCAGAAACTGCGCCCATGCACTCTCTGTATCTGACTATGCGCGGAGCCTTTGCCTTCGTTGTATTTCTATGGGTTCCCGCTATCGACGCATCTGAACTCGGCATCCCACCTATTGAGAACATCGGCTGCGTCGCCGGTAACCATATTGGGCTGAACCTCCACTACATATCGTTGTTGTGCACATGGTGACAGGCGTAACTCTCAAACCACAAATCCCGATGATTACACAGGTACAGGAAGCAATTACACCAATATGTACCCCTTGAATATATAAAGAAGAAATATGGGCACAAAAGGTAATTCGAACACCGTCATCATATCCTTCTTTTCTCCGACTTCATGGGCAAAGAAACGCGAAAAGTCGACAACGACGAACAATAACTGCTCAAATCATACTTGTCGGAAGCAGGATTAGATAAACCAAGCCCTTTACCGGGAAAGAAGCCACTTCACCCTGCGCAATTTGGTGGTTGGGTGCGGGTCAAAGAAAAGTAGCTGCTGGGGTGCGAGGGAACAATAGTATCAGGAACTAAGAGATCCAGGAACTAGAAACCGGCGGCCTTTGTCCGACCGACATCGTGTCGCCCTCGCGATCAATCTTGTGCATATTTAGAACCTAACCGTTGGTTGGCACCCGAAAGGGAAAAAGAGGCTCAAGGTAGACTGAAGGATTGTAAGCTGGTTATTCGAGTTAAAGATTGTTCAACCTGAGGTAGCAGATATGCCATTCTCGTTCCCAATTTCAATACGCGACTGCTTTGAAAGTAAATCCTAATACTACATCCTTTCCAAGATACCCAACTTCCATAAAGCATCCGCGAGGCGCTATCGTTGCCGTGATGGTAGCTGGTCCTGGTCGGCATTTAACGGCTGCTAACCAGGATCAGATGACGCAGCCTATCCCCACTTGTGCACCACATCCCACTTCTAGCTGCAGCCCCCTTGTCCTCACACCAAAAAAGAATTTTTTTCAAAAGTCCACAGCTGCACCAATCCCCGCAAGCCAGGAATAATCCAGCTAGCTATATATACAAATTACCACCAAAAAAATTCCAATAATCACTACAGGACGTAAGTTACCTCACTGCTCCGCATTATTACACAACATCATGCTCATTCTAAACCAGGTGTGGCCCAATGGCAAGGCGCTTGACTACGATTACGGCGTTATCAAGAGATTCCAGGTTCGACCCCTGGCACGTTCATCTTTTTGAACGGGTTTCGGAGGTGTCTTTTTTTTTTTGTGATGCGTGGTTGATTTTTTTTTGGTGGTGACTATGGCGAGGTGGGTGGAAGTAACCTCGCAGCTGTCTTAAGCAGGGACTGGCCATATTTTGTAGCTCAATGTATATAAGAAATGTTTAAATCATTACCGAAGAAATCCTTGCTGGATGTCGCGCTTCCTTGCCATGTTAGGGGCTTCGTTTTGTATATTCACTCCAGATGAGGATAACAAGAGTTAAAAGATAAGTCACTATATTATCGCAGTGTGTCCGCTGTATATAGATTGAACACGTAGAGTAAGTAACTGACTGTTCCTCAAGCCCAGGATGTAAGTCCTTATCGATATTTATGTCACGCTGTCTTCACGATACTGTCAACGATGCATGTGTGAAAATGGATGGCATTGCTCAATGGCATTACTCTACGACGACATTACGTTCATCAATACCAGGAGCGCTGCTCTGGACAAAGCACAGTTCACCATGGCGAAACAACGCTCTATCTACTCGAACTTGGTCCTTGGAAGGCAACGTGGTCCCTGACGCCAAATCCACCTCCTTCCGATACCTATGAATCCCGCTCAAGCCCAATCATATCCTTGTATTGGGATTATACCTTCAAAACGCCGGTACCTATGCAATGCTATGCTGGAAATCAGACATCGCCCACCTCACCTCACCCCAACACTTATGCGAATTTATCCTACGTAGCCGTCACCATCGGTAAACTTGTCCTATTCCCTCTTCCTCTCGCCGGCGAATCACCTGCGGTGCGCATAAGATGTAGTCTCGGGGAGAGCTTGAGCTGCGATGCGTCGAACGTGACTGTAGCCTCATCTTCGGACGTCATTGTCGTTGAGTGGGTGTCTTGCGTGCCGTCGGAGTCGGCTTCTGAGGGGGTAGCGGATGGTTGCTCGGTTGGAGGAGTTTCGGGTGGCGGCGTGGGATATGCGGAGGTGGATAATTCGGTAGGTTCGTGGGGAGGTGTGGGTGAATGAGCGATGGGTGTAGTAGGTTCTGCGATCGAGAGCGGTGGAGTTGGAGTGTTTGCGGAAGCTAGCTCAGGTAGAGAGAATTCATCGTCGGAATCTTCGGGCAGAGGAATGTCGACAGCTGTGGTGTCGATCGTATTTGCCGCCGAGACGATGTCTGATGGAGGTAGCGGTAAGTCTTCTGCCATTGGATGAGCAATGAGTGACGTGATGGTATCATCTCGAACCATCGATAGGGGTTCGTCGATCCGCTCGTAAAATAGCATGAATACATTCCCCTGATGTGCCTGTTCTTCCGCAACTGGCCACACT
Source organism: Byssothecium circinans (assembly GCA_010015675.1). Classification (NCBI taxonomy): domain Eukaryota; kingdom Fungi; phylum Ascomycota; class Dothideomycetes; order Pleosporales; family Massarinaceae; genus Byssothecium; species Byssothecium circinans. Next base: position 266,198 of record ML976988.1, read on the forward strand.
GATTCGTCACTAAATCGCCACCACTGTTCGCCAACCCCTTGCTCCTCGATCTCCCCATCCTCATCTTCGTGTAGGGTAGGCTTCTTCGGGTGCGGTCGAAAGCAGACATAGTGGCCGCTGCCGTGTGTTCCAGAATGCGTGACTGCCGCTCTCAAACGGTATTGGAAAGGCGAGTCGGAAACCTCAGCACTCGCGTCGCCTAGCATGGACTTCTTAGGATCTCGGGGCCACTCTTCCGTTGCGTTGTCAGGCGCATTGGTCTCGCTCGGGCGCTTTCCTAGACACCAGTTGCCCAGGTCGAGAATCGCTGGGTACGATACGTGGGCCTCGTTCTTGCGCTGATAGCCCGACCACTCATCAAAAATACTCCTGTTGACATGCATCACTAGCGCTTTTGGTGCGCGCGCAATTACAGCCTGTTTCGATTTTGTCGTTGTCGTCCAATTCTTCTTGAGGATGTTGAACTTCTTGACTATCGTTTTGTCGTCAAAATCATCGTCTTCAAGAGCTTCTTCGATCGCTTGAAGTTTGGAAGCATACATTTCGCTCTTTGCGGCTAGACCGGCGATGGTGTCCCTGTAACGGAGAAGCGTACATTTTGCGCATTCCACGCCCTCGATGTGTTCTAGGGTTGTGTATTCGTCCAGGCAATCGCGAATGTCGTACATGCTGCTACCTCCAAGGGAGACAGTGAGGCAGTTGAAAGGAATGAGCTGGAGTCCTTCTGTGTATCCGCAGTTGATACAGCCAACTCGTTGGGCGAGAAGTCCGTCAAGCGGGTTGGGCATGATTGTCGGCTGTTCTGACACTTGCTCCTCTGGCGCGACCTTCTCGTCACTGGTTGTCGTACCCACACCTCCTAGGCTCTTAGCGACCTCAGACCAAGATGAGCTGAACCGCCTCATGCTATTCGACGCGGTCTGTACCTCTTTGTCCAAAGCATCCAAAATCTTTGAATAGTATTCCTGTGCATCCTGCTGCTGGAATGTGCTCATATTCTTGAGCTTCCCGCGTATCCAAAAGTGTCCGCCAGAATGATTGGGATTGCTCAGCTGGCGGATGATATCAGACAGTGCGCCATTAGTCGTGTCGGTATCCAAAGAGGTGTTCTGGGCGACAGTTTTGGAGAGGTACTCGCGGAGAGAAGGCAGCGCGGCGAGGCCTTGGATCACACTGTTTTGGAAGCATGAGTTGTCAAAGTTGCCCAAACCCGGGGGTGTTTCGCTGGATCCTGTGCTCATCGACAGCGACCTAATGCCCCTCACACCTTTCTGTAGTAAGTTGGCACCCTTGAGTCCAAAGAGAGTGCCCAGCACGTTACCGCCTCTTTGCATCACGGTGGTCTGCGCACCATCTTCAGGTGATTCCTCGGCAGACGATGTCGCGCCGACAAGCCTCAGCATGCCAATCTTCTCTCCCGCCATGTGAAGCCAAAACCACACCGGATACCCCAGAGCCTCAAGTACCTTGAATACAAAGTATATCCCCGCAAGAGTCGCAAGTATATTTGAGCCGAGGGCAGCGGTATTCGTCTCCAGTATGTCGCGTCGGTCGTTGAAGGCTCGGAAGGCGCGGTCGTTGTCGTATGGATGTGCCATCACTCGTTGCTCGAACGTTCCACCTGTTTGTATCAGGTTCTAACTCTGGAAGAAGCAGAGACAATAGCGAATGCAATAAATGTCTTTGGGCTTCGCAAATGCAGCGTACGTGCTGGTTGTTTGTTTGTGATATGAATGTCTTGGGAAGGTGACGGGCGGTTGTCCTTCAACCTTCAGGCCAGCGCATACACGATGATGGATGCAGCAAACACGGTCGCTTGAGACTTGTATGCGACATCGAGAGGTGGCGACGGAAGGAGGAAGGGCGTGGTGCGGGTGGTGTGGAAGAATGACGATGGCGAATGCTTAGGTGTGTCTGTGACAGTTCATGTGGCTGTCCCGAGGACAAGGGTCGATAAGTGGGTCGTAATCTTGGCGGTAACTTTTTGGTGGCATGGAATTTTGGACCTTCGACTGCTCCCTGACCAGTCTGGAGATCAATAGCAACACACTTTCTCTGCCTGGGCTTCTTGAAGATTTGAGTATACTCTATAGGGCCTCTTCAGCTACTCAGAAAATCGAAAATTTCCACCTCTCAAGACCACTACCACTCCCCTACCGCACCAAAATGGCCAAAACCGCAAAGATCAAAAAGAAGCGTACGTCCTTCCGCCTCCTTGCCTCGCATCCCCTCTAACACCCCCCAGAATCAACCCTCCACTCCCGCGCCGCCCGCCGCGCCGTCTCCCCCACCGACCATTCCCTCACAAAATCCGCACCTAAGACCCGCGACTCCGTCTCCCCCGCACCAGACGCCTCCTCCGCAAAGCCCCATGTCCTTGCCGCCCGCAATGCCGGAATCAGCAAGTCCAAATCAAAGCCGCTAAAACGCGCACAGCGGTTACGACAGCAGAAGGGCATGGAGCGCGCAGAGGAGAATATGGATAAACTCGAACTCAAGCGGGCGAAGAGTTTTGGGAAGGAGAAGAAGGTTAAGCAACGGGCGAAGGCGTGGGATGAGGTCAATGAGGCAGGGTTGAGTAGGAAGAAGAGTAAGAAGGGGATGGTGGGTGGGGATGCATTTGAGGGGTTGGATGAGGAGGAGGGTCTGCGACGGGGGCAGAGAAAATGGGAGCTTGATGAGGAAATGGAGGATGGTGATGGTGACGCCGGAGAGGTGGATGCTAAGGAGGATGCCATGGTGCCTACTGAGGTTACGGGAGAGGTTAAGGAGGTGGAGGTTGTGGTTCCGGAGACGGTGCCGTTGCCTGTTGCAGAAGAGGATGAGCTGCTGTGAGGCGGACGACAGGTTGAGGTTATAGTTTATGACATAAACGAGGATGCATGAACATGAGGTTGAAAAGGGGTATGAAGGTGCGATTGAGGCCCAAAGACTCTACTGCGAGTGCGTATGCACTCACTATATGCTTTGTATGATACCCAGACACCAAGAAATGCCATACCGCTGTAAATGCCCAGATATCCTAGCCCATGCTTCAATACCTCACTATGCAATACAGTGTACAATAAGAAAGTGAACGTTGAGACGTCATTCCACATCAGCTCCCCTGTATCTCTCGTGAAGTCGGCAAACTGTCACTTGTCTTCTCCGATCCTTCCGACACCGTGCTCACAACTGAGCCCATACCAGCCCAACTTCCCGCGGTCTGCATAACCAAGGTGCGATTGAGGTCCTCGAACCACCTTTCCCTCCTCTTAGTCTTCCTTTCTCCGCCTTCCATAGCTGTCCTAGCAGCCCTGGTCGTTCTCACACGTTTCGTGCCTGTCTTCCCGCCTTCCGAAAGCAGATTTCCTAGTCTTAAACGTTGAGCCTCGAGAGCAAGCTCATGCGCGACAATACTTCGAACATAAGGCGCAACGTCCTCCACAACCACGCTAAATGTACGGTCAAACGAGGACGCGGTAAGGTTGTAGGATGTGTTCATTGCTGGGAGGGTATCGGGAAGATAGGCGAGGATGTCGAATGTATCTGAGAAATCTGGGCGCGAGAGGGAGGGTTTGGTGAGTGCGTGTTGCTTGTGCTTGAGTATAGCTTCGTTAAAGCCGGCTTCCGTCGTGGCGAGAGCGTGAATTCCTCCTGATGATGTGCGTAGACCTCCATACACCCGGTTTATGAGCAAGTGACTTTGAATGAAGGCGTCAGTGTCGAAGTTGGTGAAATCAGTTATGTAATCTGTCTGGATGACTGGGGCGGAGCTTGTGTAGCTTAGGAGGTCTTTCTCGCGAAGAGGAGGGAGTGTCGGATCAATGGGCTGATTGTAAGCCTGTCCGTATGAAGGTAGGTCAATACGACAGTAGGAGTCCGCGGCACTGATCGAATCTGACATAGCATCCAGAAGCTCCAGAGTCTTGAGCGAATTTGGATCGAATGACGTAGATAGCTCTTTCTCGCGGCCTTCTCCTGCCCAGTCACTGGGATTGAGGCCCCAATCCTGCCACGCTTCTTTCAGCAGCTCGTGTTGTTTGTCAAAAGCGATGTTGTTCGAAGTTGTGAACACGTTGTAGGAGAGATTTCCCATGCCGGGGAAATATGTGTCCTCACTAGCAACACGGAATAGTCGGCCCTGCTCATCAATGTCTTTGCCAGGTGGCCATCGCTGATACATCCACTCTAGCCCACCCTTCCTGTCTCCGACTGACATCTGGCACCAGAGATCGAGTTCGGTTATACTTGCTCGCAGATCATGACCCTTCGATTCGTACAGAGAGGATATTGCTTCGCGCTTCAGTATATGGCCTTCTCGGCCAGCCAGAACGAGCATGTAGTCCGTTGCGAGATCAATTGGAGGAGGTGAAAGGCGAAGGACGGCACCTAGTGACAGACCATGCATGGGTATCGACGTTTCGTCGTTGCATGTAATGACGATAGGCCTCTTTGATTGAGAAGCAAGTTTGGTTACATGAGTCCAGAACTGTTGATCTTCTTCGAAGAGAATGTCGGCTTCCTCGAACAGGATCAAAGATTGCTTCTGCGAATTCCGCTGATCTTGCGTAATAGGTAGGGTCCCTTGTGTAGATGTAGCTGCTTTTCGGGGCTCCTTTACTTTCGATTTTGCCTTGGACTTTGAGTCCATGGGACCCTTCGCCTTGAAGAATGAAGCCATGGTGCTTTGTCGTCCACTCGCAATGTCTTTCTCCAAAGCCTCGTTATGACGCTCTATATCGGTGTCCTCGGGCGACACGACGTCTTGCTGATTCGACTTTTCATTCCGCTTGTGATTGACAAGGTGATTTTCAGACATGTCACCGACTTTGTCCTGGATGTCCTTTCCCGAGCGACGAGTACCAGAGTTGATCTCGAAGACCTCAAATCCAAGGTCCTTCGCAACGGCGTGAACCATGGCACTTTTGCCACATCCAGAGGGGCCAGTGACTATCACAACGTTCTTGTTCCTCGTCCATCGTTGTCGTCGTGTCGATCCCGAGCCCGTGTTTGATTTCCCATGGTCTTCCGCATTGAGCTGAATCATGTCTTCTTCCTCTTCTTCATCGCTATCAACAATGAAATCATCCTCAGCCTTCTTCCTCTTCTTTTTTGGCGGCTTTTTGACGTCTGCTATTTTTGGACCTCCGTCTTTACCTTCAACGGCCATAACAGTCAGACTCGTCAGCCAGTCATAGAGCACCATGGCCTCTTCGCCCGGTTGGAGTACGTGGGATGCACGTTTTGGGGCGTACTTGGAAGTCCATGACTGAATCTCGCACTTTCCGAGATCGAAAGGTGTCAGGGTTCTCTCGATGTCGAGGAACAGAGTTTGAATCGCCGGATGAGTGCTATTAGGACCCTTCAAGGAAACACCAGGCGGTGGTAATGCTGCACGAACTTGATCACGCACTTTGTCTTGTATACTGATTCCTGTAGTAAGTAGACGAGTTGGTAGCCGTACGTCTTGGGGAGGTTTGAAGTCGGTCGAATGAACGCCGTCGGGTTCATGCATAGACGAATGCAGCTGCCTTGCCAAAGTTTTGGTGAGGCTCTCTTCTTCCGAAATTTGGACTATGTTGCTTTTCATCTTTCGACCCTTAAGCGAGGTTGGTCTCGTTGTCGACAGAGCAGATGTTGGGTCGTCTGCCCAAAGATTCCGGACATGCGCTGTCCCCTGCGAAGGCCACGGAGTTTCGCGCAAGCCTGTTGATTTAGGTTCGCGATTGCGAGCATGTCCTAAGCAGGCTGGCATGGGTGCATCCGATGGGCGACATCGGCTTTCAGCCCGCAATTTCCCAGGGGTCACAGGACTTTTTCTCTGCGCTCGGGGAGAAGGTTGAGGTGTAGAACTAGCGGCAGATGCATGGTCGTCCTTCCTCTTCTCTACTTTCCCCAGAAAGAATGGGTGCGTAGATTTGGGAGGCCCTGAAGGTTTAGGCAGAGGCAGCGCTTGCTTCTTGGGGGTTGTTGACCGACGTGCAATCTTCTTGTCGTTGAGGAGAACATCGATCTTTTCACCAATCGCTTTACGGCTCGCGGCATCATGGCCGTACTTAATCACAGTAGCGGTCGATGGTGCTTTTGTCTTGGACGTTTTTCGCATACGTCTCTTTTTTGGGGTTGCCGGTTTTGGTTCTGGTTTGGCTGGAGGCGACGATAGAAGCTTTCCATTCTTATTGACCTTCAATACCTTCTTTTTTGGTGTAGTCTTCTTGGGCTGTGACCGTACTATGGTGGTCTCGGGTACAGCATCTTCGGGGACAGCATTAGGTGGTGTCATAGGTCGCTTCAGTACTTCAGGTTCTGTGCCTGGCTGAGGCTGTGCCTTGTCGATCTCATTCTGGAGCTGTTGTTGCCAATCTAGAGCCTCGACTGTTCCCACCTCGTCCGTCGCACCTGCTACATCGAGCGGTTGCACTGGAGAAGCCGACTTCCTCCGCTTTCTTCGAGACTGGTTTGGATCCTCTCCCAAGGACGATTGCAAAGCTTCATCCTGCTCTTTTACCTCGCCATCAGCCGTGTGGGCACCATTTAATCGGTGCGAAAACTGCTCCAGCGAGGGTTGTTTCTTCTTGCCTGCACCATTCTCGATCTTGTCCTTGTGCTTTGAACCAGGCTTCCTCCCCCGCTTTCTCGATCCTTTCTGCGCGCTATTTCCCTTCAACTCGTAGTCCGGGTCGTCTCGCGGCTCTTCAATGGACGGTTCGGCTGCAGGCTCTTTGGGTTCGGGGACGCTCAACTCTATACGAGATTTAGTGTATGCGATGGCTCCTCCCTTGGAAGTAGCCGTACTTTGAGGTCGTGAAAAAAATGGATGGACGTGCTTCCTCTCCTCAAGAGGCATTGCGGACTGCACTGCAGCAAGAGCCATCTATTGGATATGAGGCCAAGAGCGCATACCTCGAGTCTAAACGTAGACGTGCGTGAAAATCAAGTGTATAAGAAAGCCAATTGTGAGCGAAAAGCAGGGTTGTGGTCGAAACGTGGGAGTGCGGAAGTGAAGTGAAGGCTGGCTGTGAAAGTTCAACAAGCTTCGGCAAACGCGACGTCAGACGCGACTGGACGCGCCGATTGCCCACGGCCAGTCACGTGCAATCTGTAAAATCGGCCGCGCCAAGATTTCGAGGTCCGTTCACCGCCTTTGTTCTGCCAATTTGACGCCCGAACTTTTTTTTGCGGAGCTTCAAGGCTCAGCCAACTTCCCAACGACGCACGCAGGCATTGAGAGACTTGACCTGGCAAAATTATGTCGTCCTTTCGGGAGATTCAGGCGCCTTTCATCTTGGCGTCGCTGTCGCATGCAATCAGCAAGCGCGACGGGTGCCCGCACGCCGCCAGTGTCTGCAGTATAAGCGGCATCAAGAAGCGGAAGCGCACCGAGGTTGCTGTAGCAGTTGACGGCGAGGGCATTTCCGTCTATAGTGTATGTCAAAGACATAGCTTTGTAGAGAACAGCTAATGATCGTTAAGCTCCAAACTCCGCATCTTACGACATCCTACGCGCTACCACCGCAGACCTCATTCGAATCGGCACCGTACTCGATATATCGCAAAGGCAACTCCAAAAGACAGCCGCGACGCTACACGTACGCCTTCATCAAGGATAGCTCGCTCGGTTCAAAGCCTCAATTAGTTTGCTTTGCGGAAGAAACTCGAAAGGATGCTACCGCGCACACAGTTAGAACGACCTACACACCCGCAGATGCTTCCCACAGATTAATAGCCATCGATGCGTTGCCTGTACCGGCCGCAGGGCCACAGAAAGAGGTCTCGCATGATGTTTTGGCGATATTCGACAGTGGCGACGTTGTATGCCTCTCATCCGATCTGCAAGTGGTGCGCTGGGTCGCAAATTTGAAGTCCCTCATGACATCTCCAAAGGGCAGAGAACTGGAAATAGAGTACGCTTCACTAAGCACCGCGAAAGCAGTCACGCACGGTCTCTTGCGCAGTCGGCAAGACGTCTCCGCCGTCCTCAATCCTTCACCAGACGATCAGTCCGACCTCCAAGACCTCACTCAAGTTCTTTGCATCGTATGTCGACAATCAGGGAACAAGCGGTCACTTGGGTTGTTCAAAGTGTCCTCACGCTCTCCTGATCTTCCGACAACCCCTCTTTCGCCGCTAAAAGCCCTCGTGGCCTGGGTCATCCCAACTGCATCATTGGGTTCATCGCCTCCGACTCCGATTTTCTCATACGCACTCCATGCGAACACGGGTGCTCTCCATCTTCTCCATGGTTCCGGTATTTTGTCTTACGATTTTTCCGGTACCATCCCAAGGCTTTCTTCAAACCTCGCCCTCTCAGGCATAAACACATTTCTACGTATCTCACAGGATCTCTTATTCGCGGCATCGCAAAACGTTTGCCAGATACTAGATGCTAAATACTCGTCAGTACTGGCGGAACTCTCTTTGCCTTCCAGTACCACTAGTGCTGACAGAGATTCGAAGAAGAGGAAGCACCCCGAACCCGCATTAACTCAGGGCAGCTCCGATATACCGGCACTAGTTGCATACTATGCGGACCTGGGTCTAGTTGTTGCCACGCGTGGTAGTGAAGTTATAGGCTTTCAGCTCGAAGAAACCGTCTCACGCAAGAAGGCGAAGACAGAAGGCACGCGCCTCATCGACTCTCTCGGCAAAGGCATCCAGTCTGGCACTGGGGATTTGGGGCTTTCCGCTCATGACAGACAAAAGTGGCACGAACGAATGTCTAAGTTTGACAAATACGCTTCGAAAGGGAAGGTTGCAAGATTCGAGGAGCTCATCGCCGGCGATTTAGGCATTGAGCTTGAAGGCAGTACAGTGAAGAGCGAGGAGAAAGAGACAGTAAAGATGACAAATGGGGTTTCTGATGTCAGCATGGCCAACGGGACAGATAACATTCAGGACGGACATCATGATGGTGCGGCGTCTAAAACTGAGGAGGACACTTTACCACGCAAGTGGAAAGTGTTGAACGCAATTCCAGATGGTCAACAGCTGAAGTACAGACAATACGCTCTCTACGCCTTGAGCAGAATTTTCCGCTGGATCGATTCGCCCTCATTGCAAGGTCCTCGCGGATGCTTGAAGGTTGACTTTTTTCCGCCAAACGTTTTTGAGTGGCTTCTTCAGACGGGCTATCTGACCAAGGAGTCAATCCGTCGCGCCATACTGGACGACCCTACATCGACATTAGGGCTGAGCACGCCAATCCGAGATGGAGATATTGTACGAGCTATCGTGGACTTCGACTCGGAGCTGCATATCCTTTCTGCTATCCTCAACCATGGCCACTTCCTACCGATTGGTGAAGTTGTCCAGGCACTCAAGCTTCTTATGCAAAGCTTAGACGATCAACCGAAGACTGAGGATGCAACGCGATTACTCACAAACGGTACGGAACCAGCTGCTGATAAAATGGACGTCGATATTGCATCAGAGATGGAAGCTGCCTCCAACGAGATCGAACGCGCGCTAGCAATTTTGGACAATGGCCTTGTCGTCCGCAGTAGCACACTTCGTCCCGCGCTCATCAGACTACATACCTTCCCCGCACCCGTTGTTAGCTCTACCTTACGGGCCATGCTTCCCCGACATGATCTTGAGTCGTTAATCCGTCTCTTGCATCATGAATTCAGGAACGGCGGCTGGACTTCACCCTACGACTTTGCGGACCCCGACGTACCCTCCACCGAACCCCCTACCGAGGAGATAGACGACAGCGCTGTCGCTATTATTGCCTCACTACTCAGCTACACACTTGATGCCATGGGTCCCACAACTTGGCTTACCGGTATCGGAGGATCATCTTCCGATGAAACTACAGAAGAGCTCATTTTCGACCTTTTGGAAGACACTTCAATTGCTCTGAACGGGTTTTGGGAAGCGACATACATTCGCGGCCTTGTCGGCGAACTCCTGCGCTACGCTACCAAACTTCCCAAGTCGCAGAAGCCCAGCAACAAGACCCTGCAAAACCAAAGCAAACCGTTTGCACTTGATCTCAAGCCAGACGAACTGCCTATGCTCCCCATGGGCGCGAAGCCGGATTTGGGCATCGAGAAGACCAAGACGAAAGGGGGAAAGAAGAAGGAGAGGAGCGCACGTGAGATGGGAATGATGATTAGTAAACGGGTTCCCAAGTATAGCTTCGAGCGCATTGTTGTGTAGGGGGAGGGGGGTGTATGTAGTCAACGATTTTCTGCATGTTCAAACAATTGATACCTACTCAATGCAAATCCACGTGTTTCTGCACCCACGAGCCCAACTTAGGATTCGATAGTCCCAGCCCCGCGCGTCACTTTAGGCGCCCCCGCAAGCCGCCTTTCAGCCACACAGCTTTAGCAGAGTTTTACGCTGCGCTTTACGTAGAATTGCTACTGTCGGCTTTTTCAACACCTCGAGAGCGATCCCCAGTGAAGCGAGGCTTGGCGAGATCTCCACGCGATTCTCGCGACCGCAATGTACCCCTTCTTTGTCAACCGGCTATCTCATTTTTAAAGGACATCTTTCGCGCCGACTTAAAGTATGCGTCCGGCCGAGTGAAGGGACAGGATAGCGTGTTTGTTCGGGCCATTCGCGACCTGTTGAACGGCGATGTTGTGGATCCGCGACGGCGCTAGTGCGATCTAGCTGGGTATCGCTGCGCACTTAGCTGATGACTGATTGTCCTTCGGTTTCTCTGATATGATGGACTCCATCCCCCGTCTATTTATGTGTTTGTTTTCCTTTCTTGTTTGTTTTCTTATGAACTTCAACTGTGGGCTGGCTTTAAAAAGAGATGGGAACTGGGAAGGACACCGCGATGAATCGTTCGTCGACTTCGAACAGCGCGACGGAAAGGGTCCAGAAAGAGGAGACGGCGGAGGATCGAAATCAGAGCAATGGAGAGGTGAATGGAGACGCGGATATTAACAGAACGACTGTGTATGGGCAAAATGATGGAAAGAAAGGGAAGAAGCCAAATTTCCTTACGACGCTGTGGAAGAAGATTGATCTGGATCTATCAACCGCTCTCATGATGATGAAGTACGTGTACACGCCACATGAGAGAGAAGATGAAATGGACTAACCATTGCAGAGCCGGTCTACCTCCCACGATTGCACTTGCCATATATCAAAAAACAGCCGTTGCCGACCGCTACATCACGCTAGGATACTTTATTGCCGTTGTCTCCATCTTAGGATTCTGCATCATGCCACGAGCAAAATTCATCCAAACGATGACCATGAACGTATTGTCGACATGCATTGGTGCGTCCATCTGTGTGCTTATGCTCTGGTCGTCCGTCAAAGCTCGCGAACACACTACGCCACGTGACCTTCCTCCCGTCCGATACCGCTACAATTCGTCGCAGTCCGCTGTCCTAGGGATTTGGCTTTTCTTCCAGATATGGCTAGTCAATACGTTAAAAGCGAAATATGCACAGCTGGCATTTCCGTCGCTACTTTATTCGATCTTTGTGAATGTCGCGGCGACTTTTGGACCGCAGTTTCAGACTACGGCCGCGGTGTACAGTTTTGTTCAGAGGTTGCTTGAGGGCTTTTTGACGGGATTTGCAATTGCAACAGGTGTTTCGCTGTTTGTTTTCCCTGTTAGCTGCAGAACAGTAGTGATGAAAGAGATCACAAGATATATTGGGGCACTCAGGGGAGCTTTGATGGCGCATAAGAGCTACTTTCAGAGTCTAGAGAGTAAGGATATGTTCAGGAATACGACATGGACCCCAGGGCCTGGAGAAGAGGAACTGAAGAAGCCCAAGGTGAAACCAGAGATTGAAGCGGTCAAGAAGATTATGGCGGCGATCAGCCAATTACATGCGAAGCTGCACGGAGACTTGCCATTCGCAAAGCGTGAGATGGCATATGGGAAGCTCAGCCCTGAGGATTTCGACCGTCTTTTCAAACATTTACGCGAGATCATGATGCCGTTGATGGGTCTTGGTTCGCTCATCGATCTATTCGAGCGCGTAGCCGCTATCTATCACTGGGAAGAGAATCAAGATGGCAGCGACGAAGACAGCGAAACGCGACAGAAGATGGTGGCTGAATGGAATGAGCTCATGAGCTTCGTCCATGAACCCTTCGCGCATATCATAGATACTATGGATCAAGGCCTCCAGCATGTCGCCCTCCGTCTTACACTTACAAAGCCCCAAAAGGACAAACAAGGGGCTAATGCTACGGATTCTGAAGCAAAGGGCGACATGATCAAGCCAGGGGATGAGGGTTTTGCCGTGTACATGAAGCAGCAAGCAGACGAGTTTTATAAGGGCAGGGAAACAACTCTACGCCGTTGGCTCGAGGACAAAGGTATCAAGCTCCGCGACGACTTCTTCGACCACCCGGAGGATGATCCCAGAATCAGCGAAGAACTGCTCAATGCGAAGAAGACAGGCAACAACCAGCGACAGCTGTATATCGTGCTATACATCGTGTTTCTGCTGCACTCTGTCAGCCGTGCCATTCTGGGCCTCGTGGAATTCGCAGATGAGAAAGACCAAGCGGTCATGAAGAAGAAACTTATCACACCCGGCAAGCGGCGCTTTAAGAAATGGATAGCCAGTACTTTTAGCGCCAGGAACGATAGTGTTCACGACGACGAGACCATAGTGGCGGGTCTCGACCGCGATACTACTATTGTGTACATGGGCGAAGCGTTCAATCAGCGCAAAGACCCCGAACATCTGCCTCCAGCTAACGCGTTCCAAAGGTTCGGAAACACTGTCCGAGCGACTTCAGGATTTCTAAGAAGCTCAGAGTCAGCATTCGGGTTCCGTGTCGCGTGCGCCACGATGTCCATTGCCATTATGGCATATCTTGAAGCTACGCAGCTATGGTTCATCAGACAGCGAGTAGTGTGGGCTATGATCATGTTATCTCTAAGCATGACTCCCACAGCAGGTCAAGCCGTCTTCAGCTACATGCTCCGAATTATCGCCACAGCCATCGCAATGATCGTGGCTTGGCTCATCTGGTATATTCCCGGCACCAGAACTGCCGGGGTCATTGTCTTCCTTTGGGTATTTGTCAGTCTGGGATTCTACGTTCCACTCAAACGCCCAGATCTCGTTGTCATGGGTCTCATTTCGCTCGTTACAGCAACCATGATTGTCGGCTATGAACTTCAAGTGCGTAAACTGGGGGAAGTGGTGGCTACGTCTAATGGCCAACCCTACTACAACATCAACATACTAGCGCCCTATCGTTTAGCGACTGTGATTTCTGGTCTTGCCGTGGCATTCTTCTGGACATTCTTCCCATACCCCATCACTGAGCACAGTGCGCTTCGACAACGGTTAGGCGGCGCATTATATCTCTCCGCAAACTTTTACAGCATTATGCACGAAACAGTCATGGCTCGGGTCCGCGGCGACGAGGGCGATTTAGGCGACAAAGAGTCACCAGGCTTCAAGTTGGAGAAGGCAAGAAACAAGGTGTTCGCTAAGCAGATGTTGGCGTTGCAAGGACTGAGGACGAATAGTGAGATGGTGAGATGGGAGTTTCCACTCGGCGGAAAGTTTCCAAAGAAAGAGTACGATGAGATTATTGGATTGGTCACGAATATCGTAAACTACACGGCGCTGCTGGGATATGCTTCAGCAACGTTTGTGCATCCGGCGACCATTGGAGACGATGTTGATCCATCATCTGCACAGTGGTTCAGGGATTGTGAGTCCATATCCCCTCGAGATATTTCCTCTTCCGCCTAACCCCGTATCATCATAAAGTGTCACTAACATATCCTCTAGTCCGTCGCGTAGTAACTTCTTCCAACATCACCTCCCACGAGATAACATCCCTCCTCTCCCTCCTCTCCTCCTCTATCACAAACGGCCAACCCCTTCCGCCCTACCTCGCGAAACCGCATTCTTTCGAGCTCACTAAACGTCTCGAAGCCGTCGACCGCGATATCTTGAGTTTCAAGCATGTTGCTGAGCCGTGCTATGCAGCGTTCGCAGTCTTGCAGATTAGTACGAGGTGTATAAATATGGATATTGAGAAGTTGTTGAGGTAAGTGGTTTTCTTTACGATGTAGGGAGTGAGACGAGTTCTAATATATGGTACAGGGCTGTGAAGAAATTGGTCGGCGAACTGGACTTCTCGTTTCATGTCGTGAGTACGAGTGACGTAGAGAGTACGAGCTCAGAAGAAACTCTAGGGAGATCCTGGTCGAGATGGGATAAGCAAGACTAGAAAGACCTAGAGTAAGATAATAATGAATTCTCGTCTTCAATCGCATCCCATTGTTCATATCCACGACGTCTTGTTTTAAGCGCCGTTTCGTTACAGACTAACAGCTCTCATGAAGGAGGAGAGGATAGTAATAACGCCAAACTACAAGATTTCTTTTGCTTATCAATAGGCACAGCTCTGTCAGAGTTGTGACGAGAATAATAGCACGAAATTGCTGCTGCAGACATCCACCTTTACTTTTGTCGCGCGCGGGCAACGCGTCCAGGGAAAGGCGGTCCAACACCCTCATGACGTCGCCACAACAGACCATTGTTAATAGTTAACACGCCAAGATAAAGAGACCTGACCTCTTACTTTAATTCCTCGCGACTTCCCCAGTATTTATACGCGTGTCGAGACCTTTCGTGCCGCAGCAACTCACTTCACGTCACCTTCGATACGGTGTGGTTGCCAACCATCACGCTTCACGCGCAAAAAAGCAAGACTTTCCAAGGCCTTCTTTGGCAGATTCTCTCCGTACAACGGGCCAAGTTTGCGCAAAAACATACTCTCACAAACTCCACCTCAAACTTTCCCTTAATCCTTTCTCACACATAGTTGCAGACAACATCTCTTATCCCCGCGCCTCATCTGCACCCAGCAACAATGTCCCACTCACCGACCCTACAACCCAACACACCAAACCCACGACCGAACAACCCTCTCTTCCTCTCCGACGCCGAACTCGCACCCAACGCAGGCCTCAACATCCGCTGGATGGAAGCCAACCCCCTCCTCAGCTACCGCATCTTCCTCATCCAACGCCTCACCGCCCTAGAATTCCCCGTCCGCTGTTCCCTCTTCGACGCGCTCAATGCGACAAGCTGGCCAACCCATCTGCAGAGCATGGACACGGCGTCTCAGCTGCTGAAACCCTGGTCGCCGTGGTCTGTAGATGATCTCCGAGCGCTCTGTATGCTGTATCGTTTTAGTCTGACGAAAGAAGCGGTTTCGAGGTACTTTTTTGAGGGGAGGACGGCGAATGAATGTGAGGAGAGGCTTGCGGCGCTGTTGGGGGAACTCAATAGGAAGACAGTGCCGTCGGTCCATACACCTGTGAATGTCCAGGCAGGGACTGAGGAAGAGCGTTTGCTTTCTTCGCTGAGTACGTATGGACAGCGGCAGTTGCTTACAAGGGAACAGCAGTTGGCCTTTGGGACACCGGTAGGTAAGGTAGAAGGTACGTGCCCTCCCGCAATCATGTCAAATACGTGCCGTTCTGATCTAAGCGGGGATATGCCAGTGCGTACGTGGACGGCCATTGCTAACTTCACACTCACTCTAGGCTCGCCCTTATACTCTAACCTAGGCTCAACTACCTCCCAACCCGACACAACCCCCATCATCCCCAAGTCTTCACCCCAAACTCCTAACTCCACCAACCCATCAGCGTCATCCCCAGCCTCTACACCCACACCCCCACCCACACCTTCATCCCCCAAACCAACCCTCACCGCGCTCCGCAACAAAGCTCTCTTAGCCTGCGACAACTACCTCACGGGGGCCCAAAAGGCGAACCTCCGCAAAGCCCTCCGGACAAATGCCGACTGGCCCCTCCACCTCGCCTGCCTGGAAAACTTCTACGCCGAGCCTGCGAAACCCGGCAGCGAGTGGCATGTGCAGGATTCAAAGGCGCTGTTAAGGATTCGCCGGATTGGGGAGAGGTTGCCGTTTAAAGTGATGGCGGAGCAGTTTTTCCCTGGGCGTACGGAGAATGCGGCTAGGAACCTGTTTGGGATGATGGCGAAGAGGGAGAAAGCTGCTGCTGGGGGTGGGGGTGGGGTTAGGAAGTGAGGAGATGGAGTGGGGTTGGATGGATGGATGGTTGGGGAGTGTGGATGAAGGCGTTTGGAAAGCGATATACTCTTTTGTTTTGGAGATTTGGGATTTTTGTCTAGATACCCGTCTGATCATGACTATGTCATTGTATAGGGAAAAGCTTTCGACATGTCAATAAAGTGTATGGAATGATGGATATGGCAACCTTTGCGTCTGCGGGGCATGTCGATTACTCGTCTCAACGACTGTTTTCAATGCCAGATGAAAAGATTCCCCGAGGGGAAAGGTCGTACGCAACGTCCAATCATCGACGCAGTTCGAGTGAGTTGAGAAAGGACGCTCTTGATTCTCTGTAAGGATATTTTCTGCAGTCGTGAAAGACGTCCCAAGTGCTGGCCATGGTAACCTTTAATGGACAAGTTGTTCACCTATCAGTCACAAGGTGAAAAAAGTCCTGCTTATAACTCATACAAGGCTGTATAGCCTACACATTTTATATGCATCTTTCCTATAGTACACTGTGTAAAAAGCTCGAAAATGAAAAGACAAAGACCGACACCATGCTAATAGATGAAAAACGAGTGCAGTTTGTCGGGGGTATCGTACCAATACATATCATATCTAAAGGAGCGCTAGAAAAATAAAACACATGAAAGAAGACCACGGCGTCTATACTAGCTAAAAATTACAAAATGAATAATGGAAAGATGATGGAAAAAAGAAAAGGAAAGAAAAGATAGACTCAAGGAAAAAGCCGTCACTGGCCAGGCTTGGAATAAGTAACATTAATGAAAAGATCTTCTCCCTGCCGTGTCGGCGTCAATCTCGGCACCCAAACTGGGCTCTTCAACACCTCCCTCTCCGTGCGTGGGGTCTGGAGGAATTTTTGATTTTGCTTGGGTCGAATGCTCAAGGGTCGGACGACATCGGGCTCGTACATCATTGGGCTTTTGGGAGGCCACATGCCACTCTGCGTGCGGGTAGAGCGCTCGCTGTCGCGTATGGGACTCCATGTTTCCACGCTGTTGCTACGTAGATGCTGTCGGTATTGTCGTATCTGTTGTCGCATCTCATTGGGAAGAGGGCTGCCACTCAGTGGGCTTCCGATTTGACGAGCTGGTTCCTCCCCTCTTCGCTTGATGAGGAGTGAAGAAGGACCTGGGAGCCAGCGTGGGCTGTCCTGACTCTTCTGACTCTGTGGGCTTCGGGGACTGCGAGGAACGAGCTGGTTGGAAGTCCGAGGGACCTTGGGATACCGTAAGTTGGATATCGGCGACTCAGCAACAGGAGATAGTTTGTTGTTGTTTTCGTCTTCGGGCGTGGGATCGTCCATATCGGCGCTTTCGAAAGAAGTTTGGGAAGAGAAAGAGTCGCGTATGTTGGTCGACGCTCGGGAAGTCGTTCTTGAGACATTGCTTGAAGAGGACTTTGGTTTCACGTGGGGCTTCTCGGCTGGGGGTTTTCGATGCGGTGGATTGTCTATTCTCGGAGTGCTATTTTTTGGTGTTCGATAGCGGTGTGAAGTGAAGTAGTAGTCAGGAATGTCCCCGCTGTGATGAGTCTCTGGCGTGCTTGTGTTGGTCGTCATGGGCTTTTGTGGCGGCAAGAGCTCGATGGGAGGGGCAAGTGAAGCTCTTAGCGTAGACGTTGCGCCTTGAGAAGGGTCTTGTGGTATAAACCTCGGCGGGCGTGTACTTGATTGTCGAATTGGAATATCAATGAATAACTCTGAGCGTTGCCTGGGTTGTTGGCTCTGTGTAGGCGGTTGCATAGGAAACCTTGGTGGCGGTCTCGAAGGCTGGAAGCTACGAATAGGAGGTATCGGAATCGGAGGGGTGGGCAACAGGACGGACTGTCGTCGCTGTTCGGGTGCATCGACTGTATCATCCTCCTCAAAGACAGTGTATTGCGTGACATCACTATCAGGACGCTGTGATGCTTCGGATATCCGTCGGATGCTCCTTTGTCTTTGTTGTCTGAAGCTAAGTCTACGAGCAGGTGGTATGGAGTTGCCCATTACAGTCGATTGCCGAGGAACCTCAGAACTTATGGCAAGACCAATCTGATTGACGGTGAGGGAGGAGTCAGACGATTTGTTTGCAGCGTTTAAGGTTGGCCGTAACACCGGATGGATAGCTCCAAGATCATTGGCAGGAGTATTGTTGGTTTCATTCTTCGGGGGAACGGCGGGACGATCATTTTGCCCTGGAGGTGACAATGGTCTCGGATGCCTTGCCATCGTACTGCTTGTCCCCTCGCCTGGCCTCCGCAGCGCTGGCACTGGTGGCAGTGGAAAGCGAGCGGAAAGATCCAGTGTTGACTCACTCCTTCCAACAGATTGGGTGAGCCGGTTCGGATCGTCGGTTGGAGAATGTGGGAGTCCCAGCTTCTCGTTCACTGCCTCGCTTTTCCTCCTTCTTTCTCTTCGTCTTCTTAGGAAGATGCTGAGAACTATGAGACCAATAGCGATGATGAAAGTTGCTACTGCAGCTACTGCAAGCCCGGCGATATGAGCAGGCTTCATGGTCTGTGGACGATCGACGGCCGCGGATGGTGAGGAGGTCATGGGCGACGAGCTGACAGTTGGGGAAGGAGTAGAAGAGATGGAGTCAACAACGACGCTTTCTGTAGGGGACGATGGAAGTGGCGTAGTATTAGATGTGACCAGAGGCCCGGTGGTAGTGACTGGGGTCGACGAAGTCATTGCTGTGGAGGCCGTCGAGGTTTTTAGAGGGACTGTCAAGGTACTAAAGGTCGGCTTGACGGCATTGGATATTCCCAAGCAGACGTTATATGCTTCGACAGCGGTATGGTCGACAGAGGAGCAGGAGGTATATATACAGCCAAGAGCTACCTCACCGAGAGACTGTCCGCCGATACTGTATGTAGAGCACAGACAGTTGAGACTCGTGGGTACGGTACATGATAGAGGAAACTGTTCGGCCAGCGATTTTTGCAGACATGGCTGTGCACATGCAGGCACGTCCTTTTGAAGTTTTCCCGGAAGCGGAGACTGGATTCCATCCGAAAGTGTTGTTTGGGGCGTAGCCGCAGTCAGGAAAGGCAATATAATGCACAGCCATCCGATGCGGCGTGGGAGCATAGTTGTACAGAAACTGTGTGGACGTAAACATGTCTCTTTTTCATGCAGCAGGACAAATCGACTCACCTGGAAAGATTATGAAGATGACATTGAAAAGGCCGTGAAGGAGACGGCGCCGAGCCAGCAGCGTCGATACAAGGAAATTGAAGGAGAAAGACGCAAAGAAATTCGTAACGCAGTTATCGTCTCATGAAGGTCCGCAATGTGTATCCAGGAGAAATTTGGCGGGGAATGGTAGGCTGATGATATGTATCGTGGCGATTTCTTCGCGCTGCGTCAGAGGTACGCACGAGGAGCCGCCGGGGCCTCGCCTCACAGAGAGGCTCGAGAGGATTGGCTTGAAGCATTTTGGCGCTCGGGGGATGATGGTGAGCGGTTACCAGAGACTTCTGAGCAGCGTGGTGTAGTGATGCAAGCATGGGTTCACTCGACATGTTCGGCGCTTGGAGGGTCGCGCCTTGCCGAATTGGCTGGCCTACGCGCCTGCGCTCCCAAACTGACGTATGGATGGGATGGATACACAACGTGCAGCTAATAATCCGACAGGGCAGTGAAAAATAGATCTTGGCGTGCGTGTAAAGCCGCTGCAGGTGTAGGACGCTCCGCAGAGGTCCACCCTATTGGTATCCAGTCGTTCGATGCTCAGATGTGGGTCAGGTGCCTTTGAGCGATGGCTTGGGCGTCCATGGTGACGTCTGCGCCCGAAGCATCCTCTCTCTTCGACTGTGCCTCTTGCTCGCACAAGTTGAACTACTCCGCTCCCGCACCTTGTTGGTGAGTTTGCGGCAGGGCTGCAGCAGGTGAAAAGGCAAGATTCCAGAGGCACGGAACACCAAAGCTCAGCCTCCGATCCCGCAGAACATACGAACATAGATCTGACTTCAGGATTAGAATCAATAAAGAACGTCTGTGTCTTCCCCGCCTTGCATACACTCCTTCTCGGCCCGAACATGTGTTCTCAGCCGTTGCCCCATCGGCCCCGTTATTCGAACTTTTCGACCACCGCCACGCTACGCTGCCATGTCCGATCCTACATACGCCGCATCGATGCAGGCCAGATCCGGAACACCCACGTCCGTGGCCTATCGATAGCATGTGGGGTTGCAGCGGCCTTCTGGGATAATGAGGGCGGCGAGGCTGTGTTCAACGGCGTGTACCCGTGGGTTGGTAAGGATGGAGTCCATCCGATGGACATGGCCTGATCCGGCGACAACGGTCCTTTGAGGTCAAGACAGACTGCAACCCAACCGTTGTAATGCCTCTCGGCCAAAGCAGAGTTGCGAGATCGAACCCGACTGAGTGGACAATGCATGAAAGGACGACAACGTATACTTATTGTTTCAGGTATTGGCAGCCTCAGTCGGAGGCCTTCAATGGGAATAATTGCGACATTATACAGGACTCACCTGAGACTTTGCACATCTTCCAAGACGAGACATTTGGTAAAGTTGTGTAGCTCGAAGTGGTGCCCTTGAAGTTGTATAGAAGCTCGACGTCGACCTTGACTTGGCGCCTCATTCAGTTTGAGAGACATGGGGTGTCGCCTTATGTTCGAGAAAGATGTTGCCGCGATTGCCACGTTTTGACCACGGACGTTAGACCATTGTGGGTGCTACGGCAGACGTAGATCACTGTGAGCATGTCGTGATATCGTGGGGAAGCATAATTTCCGCCTCTGAAACGCCATCCTGACGTCTCAAGAAGCTTGCATGTACCATAGGTACTCCGATGAATGTGAGTCCTGGCGAGAAGAATTTACAACTCCAGAAGCTTTGGAAGCAGAGACTGAGAACGAGAAGCTGAACTTTTCGAACCATGATCCATGATGCAAGAAAACTGGTCAAAGGGGCTGCCGTCTCAATCATGATTCAAGAAGATGAAGATGTTCGTGCAGAAGGTTTCGGAACCGGACTAGTGCACGCAATTGACGCTAGCTCTATGTGGTTAGAAAGTGAATGCACGCCAAGGGTTACGACATGACCGATTATCAATTGGTTCCCGTAGACAGGTCCGGACAGGCAGCGGTGGATCGGAGAGACACATGGCCGCTGTGCGTGTGAAATGAGCTCGCAGATGGCAAAGACAACTTCAGCCGGCAGGGCGGCCGGTGGTCTTCGCTGGCTCTCGCATTTGAGCTTTTGGACCCGCAAAGGAATATCAGAAACCGTGATGTGATCCTAATGCAGAAACGTTTCATTATTTTGCAAAGGTTGGCGGCCTTAGCCGCATTAGCGGACGTGCCCCTTTTTTTTCGACCAGGCTTCTAGAAGAGCTGCTACTCCGTAGTCAGACGAGAGATGGGGATAGCGCTGCCTAAGTGCACTGTGCGACAGAGCTGAAGCGCGAGACTCTGAGAGGCTGCTCGGGGAGGCGAACAGACGATGAATGGCATTGGTAATCGGCAAACGATGGTGAGAAAATACGGCGAGTGCACGGCTGGGCTGGCGGGGAGGAAGCATCAGTGCCGGCTTGCGCTCGCTGGTGCAGGACAACGACAGCTGTTCGACGAAGCCTCCTCAGGCCTGATGGCTGTGACGCTGGGCAGTTCGTCGTCGCCATGCACATCTACGGCGCGCTGCAGAGGAGCGGGAGCGCGACGGTGCAGCCAAAAGGCATGCCTGGCATGGACGGCCATTGTACTGCAGGCGGCCCGTGCTCACGCTGAACCGAATTTCGCTTGTCGCCCCCTCGGAGCCAATCACTATTCAGGGCAAGTCCCAATCCCCTTTCGCGCATGCGCTGCCGAAAGCCTCCTTTGATCGCACACTTTGCCTTGCCTTGCACTGTTCTTTCTATTCCGCCATCTCGCTGCGAAGCCGCCGTAGCTGTCGTTTGTCGTCCTCGTCCTCTCCTCGTCCTCGTCGTCCATCCGAAGCTGCCGTGCGACTCTGTGACCTGCACCGTGTCTATCTTCTTGCGACACTCACGGCCCATCGCTCACGTCCACCCCCAGGGCCCCAACCCCTCGGCCGCAGCACAAGCCCACTCCGGCGCCGCCGTCGCTCGCACCCTCTCCATCAATCATCATCCATCGCTCGCATTTCGCGCGTTCGCGTCCACATCTATACCATCGGCCAACGCCTTTGTAATCTGCTACAGAGTTCGCTCTATAATAATTGGTACGAGAGCCCCATCCCGCTGCCGAGCTGCTGCCCTCGCATTGCCTGCTTGCCTGTCTCCTCCTCCTGCACACCCCCGTTTGTCCTCGAGCGATAGGAAGCCTCTCGCCCTCTCGCCTGCATCTGCACGCCTCGTCGGCAGTCGGCAGTCGCCCTAGCTCGCTGCAACTCCACATACTTACTGCTGCCAGCCATTCCGTGTCGGCCGGTCTTCGACGGAACCTACTTTACACCTAATACTTCCCCAACGCCGTCGCCATGGGTTGTGGAATGAGCACCGAGGAGAAGGAGGGGAAGCAGAGGAACGAGGAGATTGAGAACCAGCTGAAGCGCGACAAAATGCTGCAGCGCAATGAGATCAAGATGCTGCTACTTGGTCCGTACTGTCCGGCTCTTTTGCGCCCTCCCCCATCTAACGACAACAGGTGCCGGTGAATCCGGCAAATCGACCATTCTCAAGCAGATGAAGCTGATCCACGAGGGCGGATACTCGCGCGACGAACGGGAATCGTTCAAGGAGATCATCTTCAGCAACACTGTCCAGTCAATGCGCGTAATTCTCGAGGCAATGGAATCGCTCGAGCTACCACTCGATGACCAACGCGCCGAGTACCACGTCCAGACCATCTTCATGCAACCCGCACAGATTGAAGGCGACAGCCTGCCACCAGAGGTCGGCAACGCCATTTCGGTTCTCTGGAAAGATGCCGGTGTCCAGCAGTGCTTCGGCCGCTCCCGCGAATACCAACTGAACGACTCGGCGAAATAGTGAGTGCAATCAAATAGCCGCCAGCTGATGACAAATGCTAACAACACAAGCTACTTCGACTCGATTGACCGCATCGCTGCCCCCGACTACATCCCCAACGACCAGGATGTTCTTCGCTCGCGTGTCAAGACGACCGGTATCACCGAAACGACCTTCATCATCGGCGACCTCACCTACCGCATGTTCGACGTTGGAGGTCAGCGATCAGAGAGAAAGAAGTGGATTCACTGCTTCGAGAATGTCACAACCATTCTCTTCCTGGTCGCCATTTCAGAGTATGACCAGCTGTTGTTCGAGGACGAGACGGTCAACCGTATGCAAGAAGCTTTGACTCTGTTTGACTCCATCTGCAACTCACGGTGGTTCGTGAAGACTTCGATCATTCTTTTCCTAAACAAGATCGACAGATTCAAGGAGAAGCTGCCCGTCAGCCCTATGAAGAACTACTTCCCCGACTACGAAGGCGGCCCAGACTACGCCGCGGCATGCGACTACATCCTGAACCGATTTGTCTCACTGAACCAACACGAGACCAAGCAAATCTACACTCATTTCACCTGCGCCACCGATACCATGCAGATCCGATTCGTCATGGCTGCAGTTAACGGTAAGCCTTCTCGCTTTAATGCACTGGACTTTGCTAATGAGATTAGACATCATCATCCAAGAGAACCTGCGATTGTGCGGTCTGATATAACAAATGGGTGTTTTTTGTTTGCAGCAGAAGATTTCCATTAGCAATTGAGATCATGGGAGTATGTCTTTGACGATCACAAACAATCGCTCGTCGTGCCAGGGCGTTGTTGAAAATGCGTTTCTTTGATGTCGCACCTTTACCATTTCTCCATTCAACCTGCACAAGGTTCGAATGCCTCCGCTTTCGTCTTGAGTTCCTCTTTGATACCCTGCGTGGGCCGGGGCTTGCTTCTTCGATCCTCCTACCTCTGTTCTTACCACCTTGTATTCGAATGGAAATTGGGATGTTCCTCTCTCATCAACACATGCACACATTCAAGCGAGCCCATTGAGACATATGCACAATGTTTTCAAGCCACCGAGAAGGCGTTCTACTACTACATCTCTTTTCCATCTATCTGACTCTTAATACCTCGTCGGCTTATTTCCTTCTTCTCTTGCTACTGGCGGCGCGGATATCCTCCCTTCCTAAATCATTTACATACCTAACATCCCTGTATTTTTGAACATGGTGTGTAACAAAGCATATGCGAAGGTGGACTAGAGATATGTAGTGAAATGATGATCTTTTTTTTCTTTTGGTTTCATGCGTTTGGTGTTGTGGTTGCACGAGCGGTTGAATTTTTATTTTTTTTGGCGCTTGGAGTGACGTGGCAGCATACGTGCAGAGAATGGGCTTGAATACAGAGGTCTGGTGATGCTTGTGTAGTGCGGTGGATTGAGTGCACGAACGATTGGGGAAGTGGAGTGCTTTTGATACGCTGCCGTCTTATAATTCCAGCATTCTATACGTCAACAACTGTAAACCAACATCATAGAGTAGCTGGTCCTGTGTCACACAGAGAAATGCTAGGCTCTCACAAAGGAAAGGAAACGAAAGCGCACTAAAGGAAGCAAGGGAAACTTATCAATCCACCCATCCCAGCCTTCGGACTTCCGCAACGAGGAACCATCACGCTGCTTGATAAAAAGGCAAAAAAATTCCCTACGAACCTGTCCGTCCAGGAAGCAGAGCAAGTCAGCAGCGGTACCCGGATGACCCTAGTTGCCATTCAAATAAAACACAGTCATCAGTCTGCAGTATACTATGGCAATGTTGCATGTATGATGTATATAAGCTGACGTCCCACTCCCGCTTCGGGATGGTAAACGCAGGTTGCATAACGGCAACTCGTTCCTGCGGCTCGAAATAAATTTTGAACTGGGGAGGCCCAGCATGCATGCATGCATGCATGTATGCGTCCTCAGTGTGGACATCAGCATCAGCATCAGCATCAGCATCCGAACTCCGAACCTTGAATGCCTTGGTATGTACTCTGTAGACGGGAGCTAGTGTGGTGTGGTGTGGGCCAGCCAATTAGAGAAATTCACCTTATTTTGGGGGTCGGTATGTAGTATATAGAGCGTTGGATATCATAGAGGGTACGTACTGGGTAGAGGGGGGAAGGTGCGTGTTAGAGCGCTCGGGAATTAAAGTGTTTGGGATTGGGGGTTTGGTAATAATGGTGGATCATGGAGTAATAAGAGCCGCACAGCCGCAGGTGCAAGTGCGGCTGGCTGCAAGGACCTGGGCGCCTGGGCGCCTGGGTAATCATTAGATGTGAGGATTATTTTTTTGGGGCGGGATCTTTGTTGTTTATTCTTTATTGTTCTGTGCGGGGTTTGGGGGCTTGTTACTTGGGGGGTCTTGTTCTTCTGGCGGGGCTTTTATTGAGCGGGTGGGGATGGGTGGATGGATGGATGGGAGGGTTCGGGGTTGCTTTAAGCTAGCCGACCGGGTTCCTGATCACCCGGGGTTCTTGATCACCGATCAGATCTCAACACCTCTCTCAACGCTCGTGATTTCTCAACACTCAGCT
Organism: Byssothecium circinans; assembly: GCA_010015675.1. NCBI lineage: Eukaryota > Fungi > Ascomycota > Dothideomycetes > Pleosporales > Massarinaceae > Byssothecium > Byssothecium circinans. The sequence continues at coordinate 291,731 of ML976988.1, forward strand.
ACCCAAAATGGAAAATCGCGAAGCAGCAATATAATCAGCCATCTCTGATCTTATTTCTGGTGTTTATCCTAGCCAACGGGCTGCTGCGAAGGCGTACAATGTCCCGCAGTCTACTCTCTCAACGCGTATACGCGGTACACAGAACAGCCAAAACAGCCACGTATACCAGCAGCAATTAACTCTACAATAAGAGGAGTTTCTCGTACAATGGATCGTTAAAGAAGACGCACGCGCTTTTCCTCCCTCCCACGCGCGCGCGCGAGAAATGGCGAACCGAATCCTGCGGATGAATGGAGACGACAATCCTGTTAGCAAACATTGGATATCCTGCTTTATTAAGCGCAACCCACGCGTCGCATCTATTGTGGGTAGAAAGATAGAGGCCTCATGGGCTAAGGCAGTAACACAGGAGCAGATACGCGGGTTTCTTCAGCACTATAAGAGGCTGCGCGCAGAGCTAGGTATACAGGCTAAGGATACATGGAATATAGATGAGACTGGGAAGGCCCTAGGTGTATATGCAAACACTAGAGTACTCGCAAGTAGTTAGAAAAAGAAGGCTTATTATCAGTCTCTAGAGAATCGCGAGTGGGCATCTATAATCGAGTGCGTATTAGCTACGGGCAAGAAACTACGCTGCGCGGTGATATTTAAGGGCTAGAACCTACAGACTACCTAGTTTCCTGCGACTATTCCAGACTATCTTTATATAACCTCACAGAACGGCTGGACATCTAATGCGATTGGAACTGAGTGGCTACAGCGCGTGTTTCTGCCTAATATAGCTCCCTCACGCGATCATTAGAGGATACTTATCCTAGATGGCCACGGTAGCCACGTTGACCTAGAATTCCTATGGCTCTGTAAACAGAATAAAGTTTAGCTTCTATTTCTACCTGCTTATTCCTCGCACGTCCTATAGCCTCTAGATCTCTTAGTTTTCTTAGTAGTAAAGCGTTTCTATTGGCAACAGATTCAAGAACTATCCTACCTCGACGACGCAGCACCTGTTAAAAAGGAACGTTTTATTACTGCCTACCACGCAGCTAGAGAGAAAGGGATTACTAAGAGAGTCGTACGAGCTGGATAGGCTACTGCAGGCATCTTTCCATTGAATATTGAGCGGGTAGTCAACTCCTCTCAAGTAGCTCAGAGGCCTATTACGCCACCTCATCAGAACCAACCTCAACCTGCTCAGAGCTATCTATCTACCCCCCACGGACCTCGCGATCTTTTTATAGCTCAGCGAGAGCTACACGGAAGGCAGAGAATCCATCGCGAGGCTCATCAGCTTATTGAAAAAGCAGGCAAAGCAATTGCCCTTGCAAATACACGCGCAGCGCTGCTAGAAACAGAGAACAAAAGACTACACAGTCAACTTGAGGCCCTTAAGCCTCAACAGCCACGAAAGAGAATACGGGTAGACCCAAATCAACGCTTTGCAGATATAGATACAATTATGATAGCAAAACAGGCAGCAGATCTTTTAGCGTTACAAAACAACGACAAAGCAGCAGAAAAGGAAGCGGAAAAAGCTGCAGCTGAAATAGCTGCTAAAACTCTGCAATCTATGTGTACAGAGTGGCAATTGTAATTAGGTTGACTAAAATAAACACGATTTTCGGAGGGGTGGCTGATTTTGAGAGGTGATCAAGAACCCCGGGTGATCAAGAACCCCGGGTGATCAAGAACCCCGGGTGATCAGGAACCCGGTCGGCTAGCTTATGCGATGGGCGAGCGAGGAATAATTCACTCGATAAGGTGTTGGGGTACTACACATGTATGGGTGAATATGTTTTAACGTACTAGTACATGTACAATAACACATGGCTAAAACTTGTAATGCAGCGCTCTTTCGAGAATAGTCACTAACTCAGTATTTTGATTCATTCCTATTTCTATCTCCAAATCCGTCAACAAGTTGGCAACACGGGCACCATACCTTATTCACAAGAAGGCGAGCGGCATCAACGCTTCGCCCATCTCAAGAACCCCATCAACCAAACCGCCTCAAATCCTAACGTCCTTCAAATGGTAATGTATCTCCGTAAAAATGCTCGGCTGCTTCGGTTTAAATCCCAAAGCAGCAGCCCGCGGACCTTCCACAATCATATTCGCAGCGACAAGATGCTTGACTTCCCCTTCACCAGCCTGTTCGAACAGCACGGATTTCGGCTCAGAGCTGCTGAAGATGCGTCGGGAGTGCATGACCTTGGCGAGCTCAGCGACCATGTCTTTCGAAGTGACATTGCTGGTCTCTAGCATCTGGTAGTGACTGTATGTCCTGCCTTCTGCAGCCCCTGGCTCGTAGTGTCGGTGTTATTTAGCAGGAAGTCGAGGAGGTCGAGGGGATGGCACTTTTTTGGAGTGCTAGTATTTGAATAGTCACTTCAGTGAAGGGGTACTTACAGTATTCAGAACAGCAGTGCCCTCGTCAACATAAGGGACGTACCCAAGAGGCTTCGCGTTACCGGTAACCAGCTTGTAACGTGTCCGTGCGCGTAACGCCCGGATTCGCGTAACGCCCCGCCCACCGAAATCAACCCCAACTTCAACACGCGACAACTCCACCAATATGGACCCGATCCAGGCTGCGATTGAAGAAATCGAATTGCTGGAACCAGGAGAAGATTTTTCATATACGAAAATGGCAGCTAAACACGGTATTGATCGCTCTACGCTCAGCCGAAGACACCAAGGCTCTCAGGCACCTCGGAAAGCCAAGGCAATCAACCAGCAGAAGCTCAACTCACAACAAGAGCAGGAGCTTATACAATATATCAAAGGACTCACAGAGAGACACATGCCCCCTACAAGAGAGATGATCCGAAATTTTGCCTCT